>CAJNYU010002679.1:52860-92846 GCA_905331475.1 Rotaria socialis | reverse complement strand
CCCCCCCCCCCCCCCCACCGCTCAGGGATGGTCTGGTCAATAATGACAATTGGATGAAGCTTTCAAGAGTTATCGTGTTAACGAACGGACACACTGACCGAATCTAGTGTACTCACTTTTTGAGTACACAAAAACGAGTCACTTTTCGATGCTTACGATTATGAAACAGTCTATCAAGCATTATTATCTTCAGCTTTGGGCATGCCATGCAGATAGTGTATCTGCATGAATCAATAACCAGCACGACGAGTGCTCAGAATGCCGCTTTGTGCCTCAATTTTTTATCTTCTCTTCGCTGACACTTTCACTCGTTTATGACGGTAATCTCGTATTGAGTCCATATCGGTGGGCACTTTGGATACAAATTTAGTTATAAAATAATCGCGTGAACAGCTTGATTTTTCTCTTACTCTTTAGAAGCGAGAACGCTGGTGAATCGAATGTAAGAATTCTTTTATTTCTCCTTTTTCGCTTAAAATATTGAAAAAAATTCAAGATATTCAATGATCATACATTTATCTGTCTTTAATTGATTCAGTCAGTTTTTTCTTCTAGTCTCATCTACTTCGGCAAACAATAAAACAACACTATATCGTTTAGATAAGAATAAAAAATAATCATTCAACAATTTGTTTTTAATTTTCTTAGACTATTTAATTCTATGATGAAGAAATATTAAATCAAAAAGCACATCGCTACGAATTGTCTAAGTTTAAATCAATTTAGACATTCATTAATTGAAATTTATGTTCACCACTGATGCTTTTGCACATAGCCGTATGACAGAGAACGAAAGTTCAGCTAGTTATGATATATGTGTCCTGAATTCGAATGCTTTCATTTCGAAGAATGACCTAGGGAGCAGAGCAGCCAGATCAAAAATTGAAAAATCAGAAAATGACAGTTTTTGGCAAATTAGTAGATCTTCCGCTAAAATACTGGCATCAAAAATTCTGCTGCATTTCGGCTCACTGACTGGAACTTTATTTTCAAAGATATTTAAATAAAACGAAAGAAACTATAGCGAATATGTCGTCTAGCTAATACGCAAATATCAATAAAAGATACTTAATGTTGAGCTTCTTTTTAAATTTAAAACTTGTTCACAGAAACGAGCAGAACTAAATCACATACATTCTGCGTAGATTAAGAAATCCAACTAGAAAAAAACATTAAATTCCACTATCTCGGTATTGCTATTCATATTTCGCACTTTTGGAATTTGCTCTAGGATGTTTGTTTAAGATAACATATGCTAATAAAAATCTGCTCAAGAACTATTACCAATCACTTTTATTTTACGTTAAGCATTATCTGGTTTTATATTACTGGATTACGGTAATCGGACTATAGATGCTTCATAGAACCGAAAATCAATTCTACTCCAGAATTCGAATTCAAATGCGGAATATAAAAGATGTTTAATACAGAAAATTGATGGAACACTATTGATTTATTATAGTAATGGGTTATAATCGTACCTAATTTCAGTGACAAAGCAACGATCTGAAAATATTCCAAATTCAGGAAAAATCAGAAGATCTGGCCACCCTGCTAGGGAGTATAAATGTGGGTAGAATAAGCATTTTTTGTTAAAGTATTTGTCCTAACTGAGACGAATTTTCTAATCCGCGTCCTAATCTACCTTGTATATTTCAAGTTCGAAATTACGTATCAGTACAGATTTTCTTTTGTATAATTTCATATATTGTATTGTAATAAAAAACATTATGGATCATTGGTTGGTTTGGAGAACTTCTGGGGCCTCGCAGAATTTTAAATTCACGTTTCTTTTCGTGCTTAATTATTAAAGTATCACACGTACTTTAGCACATAATAAAGTATTTTAGTCGTTGTCAATACAAAAAAAGCGGCTGATGACAAAATATTCGAGATAAACAAGAAAGCAACCTGTCGAGTACCAGATGTAAGCATGACTTATTTACTTTCGATAGCATGCTAATAAAAACCCTGGAATACATTGGTGTTATGTTATCGTATTTTTCAAGTATATTTAGCAATTTCAATTTATCAACTAATTCAGCATCTGCGTACAACTCATTAGTTACATCATATATATTATATTGTCTATTTGCATTTTGATCCAAACAATCGGAAGCTTTTTTCTTGTCATTCTGTTCTTACTGAAATATTTTTTTCTCTTTTTCTTCTTCACTTTACATTGGGCTCGCGAACGACAAAGCATACAACCACAATCATAGCAAGATAAAAATAGTTGCTCGTTCTTTCGTATGTTTAGTAGAAGGTCGTTAACGTGCATGTGTGTGAGAAGAGCGACTGCGATTATTTCTCCCTGTCTATCTGCGGTTTTTTCCTCGCTCGTGGCGTAATTAGTACACAGCAGGTTCTTGATTTGACTACAACACTTTTCTTCGTCCAGTCAATATTTAGTTATTCAAGAATTTTGAAGACGTTGACTTGCCGTGTGAGCTTGTCTGGCAAATGTTCGTTTATTAACATATTTTTAAACTAGACTTTTGCTTCTTAATTGACTGCACACATGAACACCAAGGATATTATTTAAAGGTATAGAAAATCATCAAGAAAAATCGCTCAAAAAAAGCTGATTTTTATGATAACTCATTTTTATTCTAATTAAAAATAATTTCGATAGAAAAATTGAAAGCAATAAAAGATTAAATACAGATATAATCCAATTTGTGAAAATTCTGTTACAAAAACGAGGAAAACATTTTATAACTTTTGTGATAAAAAATTAGTTTTGATCTCTCACGTTTTGAAAATACTGTTCTAGATTTCGACTTTAAACAAGCGAAAAGATCAAGTCAACAATTATTAGATTTAAAAGCAATCATGTTTACTTTCAGAAGCGTACCTAAGTGGAGTTTCTAATCTAGAACTGCAATGCACTGCCTGAAAGAGTTCGTATAACAAGGAACATTCTGCCCCATACCCTGTTTGATCAAGAACGTCTTGGAGTTGGCAAGCCGCTTCTAAGTCGAGATTAGGTGCATTACATTTAAATCGAGATAATTTATAAATATACGAGAGAAAAATTCGCATCCTTAACTGATTACTGCAAGAATAATGCATTTTTATGACCTATTGTAAAGAGATGTAGTATTTTTAAACTTTGACTTGAAAATTTACATAGAAAAAAACACTTTAATTGGAGTAGTTGAATTTTGGTAGTCCTTATTAACTTCAACACTGGACATCAATGAGTGATTCGAACAGTTAATGCGAGCAGTAATATACGCTTTTACGGTAGTGGAACCCTAGAATAGAAACAAGCAAATAATTTGAAACTTAAAAAAACGCTGTGATCGTTAGTTTTTAAGTAACCCATTTGAGTATGTAAAATCGACTAAATGTAGTTTGTCTATTTAGAATTCAATGATGCATGCATCCAATTAGTAAAAACAAGCAAATAATTAATCCTGTTGTTCGACCACAGATTCAAAAGATCGATTTGATAATATTGCCACATACATTCGTTTGAGCAAAACAGCGACACATAGGCTAGGCAGCAGTATACTTTTTCCTGTTCATGTTCATTGACTGCCACTCTCCATCGTCATTGTCCAGCATTAATTCAACCTCCTTCTTCATTCTCTTTCTTTCTTCAACGCCATCGTCATCGTCCAATAATTGTCAGGGTTCAATTTCTATTCGTTCATTAATCAAACAATCGTGTACATAAAAACACATAGCTCAGCAGCAACTGTCATTTATTTTTATTGTTAAACATGCATGCAACAAAACCTCCTATTGATATAATACGTATTGATAAACGTTTATTAACAACTGATCATCTTTCCATTAAAACTAAATATATCAAAACTGAACCAATAACATCGTTGTCTAATGATAAAAATTTCAATGATGTTCGAAAGTTTATTAAATGTTCACCAGCGATTGTACCGCCAACAGCAGTCTCCTATTTACCTGATGGTCGAATACCAACACCGCCGCAACCTCCGAAATGTACTCCTTTAGATCTTAAACCAACGACACCAACTATTGTTTTAGGAACACGTCAAGAAGCTTTGTCGGGACAATTACAGCAATACTGTTTATCACAACCAATCTGCGTTATTCGAGGATTATCTAATGTACTTAAACTTGATTTAGGTTTATTCTCAACTAAAACACTGATTGCAACAGAACCCGAACATCAAATTGAAGTTCGTATGCAACGACAACAACCAAGTGACGTAAATTTCGATTTCAGCTCAACGACGGTGCCCTTTAAAAATGTCTGGAAATGTGAATCAAGCCGTTCATTTACAACAATAGCAAAATATGCTCAATATCAAGCGTATTCATATCATGATATGTTTAAAGATGATTCAAATGAATCGTCAACAAACAATTTAACAAATGGAATCTCGAAAAAAAGCTCAAATAAAAATTCGAGTAAGTTTTTCCTTGACAGCAACAGCTGCTGCAAAGCGAACTACGAGAAGTACTTCTTAACAGAATATGAGCTAGTCAGTTAACGAAAGTTTTGTTATACTTGTCTGTTCGAAAATGTTTACATCATAATCTTACGTTCTAACAAAATGGGTTAATTACTGAACCGGTATCCAGGGAGGAGCCTTTGGTGTTTCTTCGTACTCACATAGTGTTTTTAATAATGAAAAATTAAGTAACATGAGCAAATTTCTTAGATCCATATGAGCAGGATTGTCAAATGCTGATAACATTGTTTTTCATAAAGCTTTGTTTTATGTTTTACATTTTGAATTGTCTATTTCAATAGGAAATTCTGTCTCCAATTTAGTGTAATTATAGTTGTTAAGAGAGAAAAATCTAAGATATTAAGTTACTTAACTATTATTTCACTTTGTCTATTTATTAAAAATAAAATCTAGTATTTAAATGATCGTTTTTCAGCTGCCTGTATACGTACAATCAAATTTGGCACTAATGTTGATCTATCCGATGAAAAGAAATGGTCCGTACAATTAGCTGAGTTAAACAAATTGCCATTGTTTCTACGTGTTCAATCAACTGGAAATATTTTATCACACATTGGTCATACAATATTAGGTATGAATAGTGTGCAATTATATATGAAAGTACCTGGCTCAAGGACGCCAGGACATCAGGAAAACAATAATTTTTGTGCTGTGAATATTAATATTGGTCCAGGTGATTGTGAATGGTTTGCTGTTGATTTTCAATATTGGGGTGTGATACATACATTATGTGAGAAAAATGGTGTCAATTTTCTAGTTGGCTCCTGGTGGCCTATATTGGAAGATTTATATAATGCACACGTGCCTGTCTATCGTTTTATACAAAAACCTGGAGATCTTGTTTTTGTTAGTACAGGGTAAGGAAGCTTTATTAAATAGATAGATATTCTGTTTTTTAGCGAATATCGACACTTGTCAGTAGAATAGAAAGAGTTTTACTTTAAAACTTTTGAGGACTAATCAACTCAATGCTGAAATTGTTAAAAGAATGAATTTGTATCTATCGACAGATGTTGCTGTTCAGACTGTCAAAAATACCTTGAAAACGTTTCATTATAAATTGTGATAAACAATATTGTTCCAGTTGAAATTTATTCTACATTTTTACATATAAACTCAAGGTAATCGATAAATGCCAGAAGTGTAACATGATCTTGATTTACTCTACATAATTAATACAGCCGGATACCGAGTAAATATATAATATAGGCTCAGTAAATAAGTCTTACTATCAACTGTTACAATTATGCTGCGTTACACCTTTTAATTTGTGATGAAAGGCAATTAGTAGATACTATGAAGGCAACAAAACATTCTACTTGATGACTCCTACAATTATGCCATCGACATTCAGGTTAATTTCATAACAGACAAGTAGAAATTTTCAACTAGACTATTAGCCTTCGAATAATTCTTATTGAATAGAACTATATATATATTTATTCATTTATTTTCTAATAGATGTGTTCACTGGGTACAAGCGATTGGATGGTGTAATAATGTAGCCTGGAATGTTGGCCCGTTAACATACACACAATATTATGCTGCTATTGAACGTTATGAATGGAATAAATTAAATCCTTGCAAATCTATTGTGCCCATTATACATTTAACATGGAATATAGCTCGAAATATTCGTGTGAATGATCGTCAATTGTTCGATTTAATTAAATTTATTCTATATCAATCATTGAAATACATTCAATCGCTATTATCATATTTAGAAGAAGCGTTTGGTGACAATATTCCAATAAGAAAGCAATTACGGGCAACCAATGAGCCAGTACACTATTGTATAACATGTGAATGTGAAGTATTTAATATATTATTTGTCACAGAACTTGATCGTAAACATGTTGTACGATGTTTGGATTGTGCTTTACTTCATAATAAACAATTAGAAAATATTGTTGTTTTATATCAATTTATATTAGATGATCTCAAAACAATATACGAACAATTTCAACTATGTTTTATGCCAATATCAAATAATAAAAAACAAATCGAACTTTAATAAGTATATGATGATGATTCATTTTTTTCTTTTGTTGTTCATCTCTTTAATTGTCTTTTCTATCTTGTATGTAATTTATTTTGTTTTCTTTTTCTTTTTTGATATATATGATTGGGAACGTTTGTACACCAACAAAAGAAACAGATTAGATTGGAAAAAGGAAGAGATTGAGTACTAAGAATAAATTGTGTTGTATTCTCGATTATGACGAGACATTGTTGTTCTTTTTATATAAGTTTATATATATATGTATATCGTTGTTCGTTTTTTTTTCCTTCTTCACTATATATACATTGTAAGCAACGCAAACAGTGGATGAATTTGGTATAGAAATAAAAATCTAATTAAACAAGTTCGTTGAACTTTGATAAAGAAAAAAAAGAGTGATTTGTATGACCCCATTTCAAGTACGTGAACTGAACCTTGAAGCGATCAAAGGTTGGTATCTCTGTGCCTCTCGTTTGAATATAGGTGCACATATGTGTCTAACGTAAGTCTCGAAGTCAATCGTTGATAAGAGTAGAGAAGAGAAAAAAATTGAAGAACAAAGAAAAAAAAATGCATTTGTTTACGTCGTGTTGACTTGTTGCTATTACTACGAATCGAAGGTTTTGTTGTTTAATAATATCATTTGTCTTTCTTTTTTTCTCGCTTTTTGTTTGGTCACTATTCTTAGTATCAATCTCGGCTCTTTTCTGTTTTAGTTCGTATTTGCTGTTTTGCTTATAGACCTCAATAACCTTTTTTTTCTGCATTTCACATACATTTTTCTCGCGTCTCCTTATACGCATCTGTTGATTACTGCGTATTTATTTATTCTATAAAATGTCGAATGGATAACTACTGTACTTCCTCCCTCCTCTTTCTTTTTCTTTTGAGCAACCTTCAATATTTCTTTTTGTTTTACTGTCAACATAGTTTTATGCTTCAATTGATAAACTCTAATGAATTATGACTTAATTTTCGATTAATAAGGATGGCATTATTCCATATTGTAGTAATCTATTTATGGTACAATAAAGAAAAAGGCATTGAGATCTTCACACGCTTCTATTACTGTCGTTTTCTACCTTCGCTACCCTTCTCAACAAACGAAACTCTATACACAGATACGTACTCCAGAAGGCAAGAGGAATCAGAAAAGGACATAACAGCAGTACACGAGGGAAGGGAAGCAGAAAAAAAGAAAGAAGAAAAGGCGGACGAACAATCGACTTAACTGAGAGGAAGAGCAAGAAAACAGGTCACTTCTTTTTTTTCTGTATCTTGTATTCTGTTGTCGCCGATTTTGCCAAACTTTATCAGAAGTAGCACGTTATTTTTTCACAAACATACTCGGACATATGTATATTGTTTTATCAGCAGGTATGAATTAAACGTCATCATTGGTAAGAAAACAGTTTTCATTTTCAAGTCAAACGAATTATATCCATGTATATGTAATTAATAATATCGATGTTAATGGGACGACGAACCGACATTATTAATGATGATAGTGAACATCATTCAGGCTCGTTAATTCGAATGGCGCATGAATCTCAACTTAATTCTAATCAAAATTCGGACGAAGATAAACTATATGATGATCCATTGATACATGATACGATATTACCGCATCGTAAACGTGTTCGACGAGAGACTTTACTTTCTATTCAACAACAAAATTACTGTCAACCTCAGCAGTCTGAATCCACAGCACGATATTTCAAGATCAACGATGTAAGTAGTCTTCTTTTGTTTTTTTCTAATAACTTTTCTCTTATTAAATTGGAACAATAAAGTTAGTCGAAAGAAATTTTAATAACTGCTAATAACATTTTTATAGATAAACTTTGCAATAACATTTTCATAAAGTTGACCTTGAACGTGCTTAGTGCGCAATACTAATGTCTCAAGCGAACGAGAAAGAAAGGAGGGAGATGGAGAGTGTGTGTGTGGGGGGATGTAGCATCAGAGAAGAAAGAATAAAATGGCAAGGACAATAAATGAGTTGTGAGGGTGGTAGCCTTCGTTGGTGAAGGTCGACAAAACACTGACGGCGACCTTGTTGCAACTGCTACTATGTCTGATTCATATTCTTAGGATTATAACAAATAAAAAAAAGACGAAACGCACGATATTGAAGGTGAATAAATGTTGTATCATTGACGTAAATCAGTGAAAGGAAAACGTAACCGTAACAAAAACGACTTAACCTTGAAACTAGCAAACAATCATTGAAAATTGTGAATAAACAACCAAATACAAGAGAGAGAGAGAGAGAAAAAGGAATGTTCGATAATCTTCAGTCATGAAAACAGATTTAATTCCAAGGTCCTTTCGCTCTCGTCTGTTCTCTGTTTATAAACAACTATGAATTCAAGGGGAAAAATTGACTCCAACAAAAAACGAGATACTGTTATTGTTATCAGCAAACTAAACAGAGATAAAAATCATCAAAGATTGAAATATCATTTCATGAAATTTCTATTGTTTTGAGAATATTAAAGCAAAAGCTACTAACTAACCTCAATCGTTTCGTACTATAGGAATGACAATATGGTCTATATATGTATATACTCCGTTTCTCCTAAATTGCGTAGATAACGATCACATTATTTTCAAAACATAAGATCGAATCTATGGACATTCTCTCATATTGAAATAACCATGAATAAATTTGGCACGCATAAAATATTGTTTATCTTATTAAAGAGTATTCGTAAATAGACTATAGGTCACTAATAAATGATAACTGTTTTGTTTATTTTTGTATGTGTCTACAGAAATTCCTAAAGTTGATCGGACAGATCTATTTTCTTCATAATGGTAATTCACATAGAGAGTTTTCAATAGTGAAACGAATGGGAAATACCAGAACCTATTGAATACTCTATAACCAATTTTCTAGCATCAACAAATTGAAAGTAAACCTTCTTGTTTTGTTATGATGATACAAGTTAACCATTTCTCTGGGAAAATCCTACGCCACTAGATTTCTCACGAATTGATGCCGAAGAAATTATACCGATATTATGAGTTCAGTGTCTTGTCATGAATACAAGAATAATTTCCTCTGTAATTACAATCAACTTTTATATTATCAAATTCTGTGTAGTGAAAAATTATCGTTGATTTTCTCTAGAATTTCTTCGTTTTAAATTCTTAGTTACAATTTGCATGCAAATTGCGGAAAATTATGTTAAATATTAAGATTTTTTTCTTCGAATGATTCTTTTGATCTAAAAATAAGAATACAACCCTTCGCATCGAAGTTAAGCAGTAGACTAGACGAATCGGCGGTACTTGAAAATGAGACTGTGAAGGTCTTCTTTCATTTTATTTACCAGGTTAATATGTACTGAAGTGATTGAAAATCAAAAGGAGTGTTTTTTTCTTCTTGTCTTGTATAACAAGGTCGAACATAAGAGTTCACTTGTAGTCAGCTATAACAATGCAATTATCTAAACAAGAAACAATAAGCGAATATTATTTATGTTAATATAATATAGCAATCATTTTTCTTCTCCTTGCTAAGAACAGACCATAGATAAGTAAATCTTATCGAAATGAAAAATTCGCAAGAAGTCAAATACAAGGAATTATGGTGAAAATCGAATAACCTTTATAAGATCTAATAGATAAGAATAACGATCGATTTAGCAATAGAGATATTATCAAAGAATTAAAATAAAATATTTTATTATTCTTACATATCTATTGAATTTTTTTCTAGGATAACAGATATAATTTTTCTAATAATGAAATGAATGCAACAACAACAACAACAACAACAACCACAACATCTTCTTCACCAAATCCATTAACAACAGTAGCTGCTAATGGTCTTTTAAGTCTTTCAAGTAAGTTCATAACTTTTGATATTTTTTAAAATAATCTTATTAAAAAATAGATTCATTGATCATCAATACTAATGATCATAATGAATGTCATTCAAATATTTCAAGTGGCGACGGAACAACAGCATCAACAACAAATGAAGATTTATCATTATTGTGTTGTGTTTGTCAAGATCGTGCATCGGGCAGACATTATGGTGTACTTTCTTGTGAAGTAATTTACCTTTCTATCTGCATAAGACTTCATAGAATTCATTTGTCTATCTATTTCTTTAGGGTTGTAAAGGCTTTTTTAAACGAAGTATACGTAAACAAGTATTATACACATGTTTAAGTACGAAAGATTGTCCAATAAATAAATTCATGCGAAATCGGTAAATAATAAACTGATAGTTTTGACTTCTATTCTTATTTCTACGCATATAAAGGTGTCAATATTGTCGATTACAAAAATGTCTTCAAGTAGGCATGCGAGTTGAAGCTGTTCAAAATGAACGACGACCTTATACAAATAAGAATGAACTAGCATCCAATAGAAATAATAATCAATGCGTACGAAAACAAAATGAACACAATGTAAATAAAAATTTCAAATCTTTTTTTCTTCCTATGATTCATTTTGTTCTTTGTTTAGGTATTAAATTCATCTTCAAATGATATGCAATCATTTTCTAATAATAAAAATGATAGTGCAATGCGAATAGTAAATGAAAATAAAACTCTTCATAGCATTCTTTCGTCGACATCAAGAGTCAAAACGCCGACAACACGTATAGATTTTATTCTAAAATATTTTTCATTCGTATTCTATTGATTATTTTTGTAGCTGCTTTTCTTTCTCCTCCATCATCGTCATCGTCATCATCTATAAGTACAACAACAAATCTTCATATTGATTGTAATATGAAAATTGAAACAGCAAATAATCATCATGCCATAGCTATTACAAGAGCTTTTGATAATCTAGCAAAAGCTGCATCACATGTAATGAACCTTTTTTCTCTTATTGAAATTCTTGTAGCTATTAATTTACTAATAGACTCGATCAAATACAAATAATAAACCTGTTGTATCCACTCAACATCACTATCTTATTAATGAAAAATACTATTGGGAACAAATTGAACGTTAGTTCATCTACTGGCTTGTTTTTTGATCATATAGGAAATTTTACTTGAAATAAATTTAGGTCCACTGGTAACTGAGATGACTAGTATATTTACAATAACACCGCCGGCTCCTCCGATAAATCCTGATTTACAACCAACGAACAGTTTTATTTGTGAAACTGCATCGCGTATTCTTTTTCAGTCAATTGATTGGATTAAATGTAATACGTGTTTTCAAGCATTAGAGTAAGTCGATTAGCATTTTTTTTTCTTATTGATTCAATTTCTTGTTCGGTTTTCTAGTACACAACTTAAAATAATTCTCATACAAAACAATTGGTTACCATTATTTATTCTTAGTCTTCTGCAATGTTCGCCTACTGTTAATTTACCGAATATTTTAACAACATTACTTACTAGTAGGAGATTTTAGATAAATATTTATTTGAATTTTCGTTTTTGTTTTGTTTCTGTTCTAGAGAAATTAGATAACTATGAATCAAATAAGTATAACCAATTACGACGTATTCAATCGCTTTTATACGAGTTTGATCGTCTACAAGTGACATCTATCGAATACGCTTATTTAAAATTAATGTTAGTGTTTAATCCCAGTCAAAGCAATGGTAAATATAGTTCAAGATTATTTTATTCCTTTGGGGGAAAAAAGCAGCTTTGCGACAATCTACTTACGCATCAGATCCGACTTATTCTAGTCTAACGCACTTAAAAGAAACTATTTCTTATCTTTAGGATAGCTATCTGATTCTAACCTTGAGAATGTTCAATAAGCCTGATGCACATGTTAATGTTAAAACATTGAACTCAAGGGATTCTACCCATATATCGATGTTGTATAAAAGAATTTAACACGAGAAATAATCATAGAATGTATTCTGATGCTCATTTTCGAGTCTTTTCTATTTAAAGAAAAGTTACGCATTTTTGAAATAGACGTAATTGCCTTGAGCATTTCTATATAAATCTTCTACTGTCCCACGTCTTAGACTTAGAGAGACGTTTGATGTCTAATCCAAGACTATTTTATCAATCATTTTTCATCATAAAGTATGAAGTACTCATTCATTTTATTGGCTGAAATATTGCATAAAAATAGCTTAAGGGAATGAGTTCGGAAATAGAAATTTTATAACTCACCAGCGAAATCATACTTTGCATTTTAGCCGTTTATGCATTTTATTTTTTATCTTAATTTAGAATTTAGTCAATCCTACGATCAAATTGATGCATATCGTATATTAATATATAAAGAACTCCGCGATTGTTTAAACGATCGATTATTATCAACATCATATGATGAATTACGATTAGGTCGACTTTTACTTAAATTATCATCTTTAGCTGAAATTGATACGAGCATAATTGAAGAAATTTTCTTTGTTGGCTTAATTGGTACGTTGATTTTGTCATGAATAAAATTTATATTTCGTTTCTTTTGTCTATGTCTCTTAAAGGTTCAGTGCAAATCTCTAAAATCATTCCATGTATTTTTAAAATGAATGTTGCATCATCATCGTCGTCCTCGTCTTCAATGGTTAAATATGAAAAAGCCGATCAACAAGCACTTGTCTCGTCATCATTATAGAGAAGAAACATTTTTATCCGGTGTTCATAGTTTTGTTTTCTTGTATTTTACTATCTCAGGCGTGTGTATTGTTTATCCCCGTATTTATTTTATTTTTATCTTGCCTTATTTTTCAATGACTGACTGATACAGTCATTCCGCATGTATGTTATATTTGTAGGCAACAGATAATAAATTGACGAATATCTCAGGCTAATGATAGAATTCATCAATTCGAATGTAATAACCTATTTAATAAAAGAAAAAGGATCAATCAATATTTCAATGAAGAAAAACTGAAGTTCAATAATTGGATCGAAGAATATCACATTGTTTTTCTTAATCACTTTTATTAGACGACGAAGAAAAAAACGAGATGATGAAGTCAACATTGTTCGAACCACAAAAAAATTCGTCTTTTTTCCAGTAATATACCGGTACTTTCGTTTTTTCAGGATTTCAATATTACGAAAAGTGTAAAACAATCTATAAAAAAGTTTCAGTAAAAATTCCAACAACATATTATTATTTTAAACACAATCATTTTTCTGAGCTCACTTATTTATCGATAAAAATAGCATAGACTCATAAAACTCTCTTCTCTGCTACGCATAATGACAAAGCAAATAATGTCAGAAGCAAATCCTTTTATAATATCATGACTCGTTTTAGTGCTATGTTCATTTAACTTTTATAAGATGAACGATAACACCATAGCACTCCTTATTCTTACTATTATACAAATCCCTTCATTTTTTTTGTGCTTTACAAAGTATTCGTTTCGGTGAAAAGAACAATCCATTAAAACAATTACAAAATCATGTACTCGCTTGTTTATTATATGCATCTATATGGGCAATTGCATTGGATTTACCATTTACACAAGCCTATCTATGGTCTTGTTTGCACCTGCTCGTACCACATGGGCTTGTACCATATTCAATATTTCCTTCTTTACCATGTCCGGAATGAATCGTGTATTGATGGCATTCATGCATATTGAACGGCATTTTCTTGTTTTTTCGTCCTAATTATTATCACACACGTCGCTCTCGCGTATTATCTCATTATATTCCACTTTTTCTTACTATATTAAATGATATAATATATTATATTACTATGAATGCTATTGTAACATGTGGTGATCTACACTTTGATTATTCTCGTTTTACGTGTGGCTATACGTGCGCAGTTCGTGAAAAACATTTGGCAACAACTTACATATGGCTTGATACTTTCTCGCCTATGTTATTGACAATAGTCTCAAGTATTCTCTTGCCCATTCGATTTGTTATTCAGAAGAAAAGCCTTCAACGTTTACAATGGTATCGTGCTCGAAAAATGATTATGCAGGCTGTACTAGTTGCTGGTGCATACATCATATGTTGGCTATCTTATACAATAGTTCTTCAATCGAAATGTATCTTTATTTTTCATATATGCATCTTATGCTATGCCATTGTTGACGCCATTTCTCGTTCAATATACCATACCGGGATGGTTGAATACAGAAATGATAAATCCAATAAAAGTTTATTTTATTCTACGACATAGATTAATTCAACCACGTATTACATTGATTATTTAACAATTAAACAATAACGACAGATTATAAACGTTTCTAATAAACTATACCCGTGTGCACGAAAATATATGCGCGTACAATGAAAACAGCAGATCTTTTCTTTTAATAGACTTGTTGATTTATTCTTGCCCTATCGTGTGCCTTGTACGTCAAGTCATAAATTTGAAAGAAAAATATCATACTATAATCAAATGAATCGTACTACGTAAGATCAGAGTATAAACACCGATAGCGCATTGCTGCAGAGCGTGAACGGAAGACATTCCTAAGAAATTTTGAACACTGCCCTTTCAGAAAAGAATAACAGAGTAGAACACTGATGGGTATGCCATAATCAATTGTAGTAGTTTACATTGATTTTTTTGTTGTTGAGTAAGTGGCACATTAAATTAAACCGGAACAACGTCATGATGCTTAAATTTATCAACAGAAATATCGTAGAATTCCAATCCATCCTAACATTCTATAAACCGATTGGATCTATGCCATTCTGTATGATATATATCAATTCAGTAAAACATCTCTTAGAAGTAAATTGTAGTTTATAGATCAAGGTAATCGTTTTTAAATTAATATCAGTTAAGTAGTATAAAAATTGTTGGTAGGCCATTCGGTGTAAAGTATTTGACATCGGTTGTTAGTCATAAAAAACAACCGGTAAACTTGTAAGTAGCTACTAATGATATAAATAAGTATGTCAGAGAGTGCGATACTGAAAAAAAGAAATTTCCTAAAGGTACAATTTTTTGTCATCTTGCCTCACAGTTCTATTTCGACAAAGAAAACGTAGTTTAACTCCTGTTCTCAGATACTTTGTTCCCACGTCTTGTACCAATCGAGATTTCAAATATCTCCAACAAATGAAGTATTTTCAAACTGAATTCAATCAGTTGATTTATCGATCCTATTGCTGCAAATGTTGTGTTTTAAAATATTGTACCTTTAAAAATTGAATGAATAGAATAACGGTTGATAAAAAAAACAGCCTGCATGTTTTTTATGCATCCTATTCAAAGTACACGCTCGCTATTTTTTCCTTCGTGATAAAAGATTCAGAATGATCATCTGACACAGAACAGATGATGATTCATACCAAGCACTTGCGTCTTACTTATTTTTTTCCATTTCAGTAGGAAAATATGATTCACATTATTTAACGATTTTTTTTATATTTATTACTACTTATAAAACTGACAGTCAATATGATATTACAGTAAATATTACAACAATGTGGTGCAAGGACATAAATTTTCTTTTTCCTTTTTTTTCTTTGTCGCATGTTTTCTTTCATTTTACCTTACATTTACATCAAAACAACGCAGAAGAATGGACGTCAGTAAGACGTCTACTTCTGAGCCTGTTGAAAAGCATTATGCTGAAATAGCACGAAAAACAGCAGCAGCAATTCGTGCCGAAGGGACACCACCGATTGTTAATAATGGATTATCTATTCCACAATCCCTTCCGGAATTACCACGCTATCAACCACCACGCCCTAGATCACCACCACAGGAGAGAGAAAGAATGATGTGTCGTATGTTTTTTCCAACATCAGGTCATATGGGATTTGATACCGTTAAATTATCCGATGAACTTCCTCCGATTGAAACAGTTCGCGAAATGATTCTTTATGAAACACGTCTTCGATTGTCGGATTCAATTCAAAAACTCATGGATGAATATCACACTGACGAGGCAGCTGTTACGTACGTATCATTTTCGTATTGCTGAACAATTGAAAGTTGAATTTTTCGGCTATTTTAGTTATGTACATGATCTTGTACAACAACATGTAGTCAAACATTTCGGATGTCAAGATGTCAATGCATTACGTACTGCTCTATATCGTTTTCCAGACGATCCTATCATTCAAGCAGCTTTTTATGGTAAATATTTCGAAAAGATAAGTTCTATGGTTTATGCATTTTTTCTTTTTTTGTAGTTAAATACAACAAAATTTCACAAGGTGTAGTTCAACAAAATGAATGCGCTCGAGATGTCAACTTGTATAATACAGATGGGCAACCAACGACACTCTTCTCGCAAATTTCAGCTGGCCAACCATTAATAATATTGGCCGGCTCAACTACCTGACCTCCATTTCGTGCAAATGTTGAGCGAATGAAGTAAAAGTCTTACTTTGAATTTAAACCTATAATGTTTTTCTGCTTTTCATTTAGCGCGCTTGTTCGCTCACATGTGCCGAATGGAATAAAACTCGTTGCAATCTATATTGCTGAGGCACATTCAAAAGATGAATGGCCAGTTGGTGAAACAATTTCATGCGTTGAACAACCGAAAACACTTGAAGAACGACTTGAAAATGCTCGAAGATTCAAAAAGAATTTCAACTTCGAAATGCCGATGCTTGTCGATGATATGAACAATACTTTTCATAACACCTATGGATCATGGCCATTTCGATTCTTTGTCATCTATGAAGGTCAATTATTATTGAAAGCAGAACCTGATGCAGAAATGTTCACCTATGATCTAGACGAGATCGACAAATGGATTGCAAATTTCTATGAATCACGTTCTCAAACCATCTAACATGTTGATAGATCAGACAACGGCTTTCTTCTTTCTATTTCCTATCGATCTATTTGAGAATCCTCAATTAAAACACAAGTTTAACATAACTCAATGATAACTATGAATTAAAATCACATTTTGTGAATATTCATTGTTTGATAAATATATGTTCAACTTTCGAGGAATTTTTAGCGCGTTAAAACTCTCGAATAGATCTTGATGGAATTAGTAAGAAAAAATTTATCCGTTGTCAGTTTTATAATTTTCTATTTATTTTAATAAATGTCACCAGCAATGAAAGATAAATCGTTATTTATTTTATATTGATAAGATATGCGATAACCAAAAAAAAGAATTTACGAAATATATTGTTTGCTATTTAAAAAGTTTCTAAACAGCCTTTCTCCAGTATCCATTTGAGTAAAATTGGTCAGTCCAAATTGTCATCAAGTCAGTTTTACGCTTAAACGAACTTGGAAATTTTCTTCGTAAATGTTCATCGAGTAAATTTTGATTACGATTATCAGACAATGAAATTTGGAAATTAATCACTTTGGATGCTAGAAATCAAAGTTATCGTAGCGAGTTCTTTGTTAATAGAAGGTTGAGTAATCTAATTGTATTGACAACTATTTTTTCCAAGGAAGCAAATCATTTCGAAATAATCCTAACATCTTTTCTATTAAAACTATGTTCATTCGCCAATATATCAATATGTTTTATTTAATTATCTCCGTTAAAATAAAGAAACATTTTAATTAACAAGTAAAAGTTTTTATTCAATTTGAAGTGAAACAATATTTCTAACACATGATGACAATGTACGTATCAGAGCTCCAAACAGACCGTCAAGCCTGCCTGTGACAGGCACAGGCCTAGATTTTAGAGTCTGTCATGTGACAGGCAGGTCAGATCAGGCAGGCTGCTTTTAACTAGTCATTAACATTAAGTACCTGTGTAGAATTGTTGTTGATATTATCATACCACGAGATACATACTCGATCAATACATTGTAGTTCTTGATTTTTTGTCACGATCAGTGTGCTATACTTACGATCTTTTAATCTGATAAAGCACGCGTTTATCTCTGGTCTTTTTAAACTAAGTGATGATCTAGATAAAATAGTTTCGAAAAGCTAGGGTTCTATTTTACAACAAGATCTCATTCGTACATTGTGTTTAATACCAAATATTGAACTTTCTCCTTTAACACAAGCATCACCCATGTAGCCGATTTTACGAAATAATGGAAATCACAATGCATTATTTTCCTATAGGGGTGCAAAGGATGCAATTACATGATAATGCAACTTCAGGTCGATCAAAACGGACCACCGTAAACCGGCGTAACATTATCGTAAACGGTCGTTTTTGCATCGTATTCCGTCGTAAAACGGTCGTTTTAAGCCGTATTAAGGCGTTTTAACAGGGGCAGTATTACGGCCATACATGGACACCGTATATCAGCCGTAAAACCTCGTAAAGTCGGCGTAATATTATCGTATTCTATAGAACATACAGCCGTATTACTGCCCCTGCTATACGGGGAAAATACGGCACGTAAAACGGGCCGTATTTGTATCGTATACAACCGTTTACTGATCGTTTTCTTCGACCGGGAGGATATCAAGAAGTATCGAATATTGTTTCGTTTTCTGTTAACACAGCTATACATCATGTTTTTACGCTTCCTTTTGAGTTTACCAAGCTCCTGGGTATTGGTAATATGTTTTCAAACACTGTATTCAAAAATGTCATCGAATTAAGGGTACATGATGTGGTTCCACTTGAACATGAATTCTTCTTACGAATAGCTCAAGCTTTTCCAAGATTACAACGCTTCTATGTTACCGATCTTTCACTGCATTCACATAATTCGAAGAAATCAACTGACAACGTCGCATCACATAAAATAGTTGAATATCCTCATCTGACTTTCTTCCTTGACATTACGAGAGTAGACACTAACTATGTAGAACAGTTGTTAGATGAAACCAAAACGCATCTACCTTCCTTAACTGAATTACATGTTCGATATGAAGATTTAAGAGTTGTAACAGAAGATCTCACAAGAGAACTAACACGGCGCAATTGTGTCAAAGTGACACGATTAACAACTTGGAGAGAAATTGTTGGTTCGAAGGACTTTTACATTTACTTTCCTTTGCTGTAAATTGATTTTTATTCTATCCTTTTTGTAATACAATCAAAAAAAAAGAATAGTTTATTTGTGACAATTGATCAATGAGATAATCGATAGTGTTCATTCACATTAATAAGAATAGATAAAAAGGCACGACAAGTTTTTACATTAATAATTAGTAATTATTTTCTTTATTTCCCATTGCCAATTGATTTTGTATTTGAACTAAAAAAAAGCAAAAATTAGTATTTGGATATATTTGATGGAAGATATTCCATACTCTGATCTCTCGCTCTAACATTTCATTAGCTATTAAGTAGTCTTGTTTTTGTTGCTTTAAATCATGAATGCCCCAGGACAATCATTCCGACCGCCGGAACGATCATCTTAACAGGCCTGAAGCGGCTATAAAATGGTATAATAAGGCGTTAATTTTTACCTTATTTCACCGTAATTCGTCTACTCGTTTTACGGACCGTTTTTTCCGCTAGAAAGCGGTCATCGTTTTTAACAATATATTCGTTGTTTTCCGAGCTGCCGGAAAACGGCGCCGTTTTTCAACGTTTTATACCGTTTTTACGTCTTTTACGGCCATTTGCGCACCGTTTTCTTGGGCCTGGGGCGTTGTTCAATAATTCGTTTTTCACCATCACGACGATTGGAATTATTCAAATTACTTTGTTGTTGTGACAACTCTCCTTCAATACGCGTTATTTCTCCATTATTTCGCACGATCTAAACGAAATACTGATGCTTATGATGTGATGCATTCGTAAACTATTACATCGTTCCGGATTGCTTGAATATCACCCATGTGTTCTGGAAAGAAAAAGCTTATAAATGAGTTAGATTATAGTTAACGATTGATATATTGAAATAGGTGATACTATGCTACTGAAATACAAGGTAGATTTTTAGAGAAAAATCATGCATAAACGATTCTCCAGCTTTTGCTGATTATCACTCGACCTCATGAAGGGAACAAAAGATTAAATGAAAGATATTTGTATTAAATACAGAGAAGGAAAACGAAGAAGTATTTTCGAAAATATCTATTCTTTTTTCCTATTATTATGCATCCTTTATAAAGACCATCGCAGAACAGGGCAAGTTAGAGTAACACCCCTTAACAGAATGTGTATTTCACAAAATATTAAGATCTTGATAAAAGTTTTTATTTCTTTTGAATTTAGTATCCCTTTTTTCATTACATATTCAGAAGAATATCACAATCAAACTCGATATACCACCAAAACTATCGCATGCCTATGCTCATCTAGGAATCATATATTATTTCGGATTCTAGTTATAAGAATAAATAGATACCCAGGAGAATGAATCCTAGTCTAGGATCCGATGAATTCCGATCGGTTCCTATTGGAATCCGACGGAGCTCTTCGGAAGGCGCAAGGAAACTATCGGATTATCGTCGGATTCCTGGTTCCGGAATCGATATCGGATCCTAATATTGGAAACTAATAAAATCCGACAGTAACCGTCAATCAGAACCGGAATGCTTCGGATTTCATTGGTTCCGACAATCGGATATCCTTGGAAATACGACTGTCGGATTCGACATTGATTCCTCAACCAGGAATCCAACGGGATTTCGTCGGATGGTAGGACCCCATAGAATCCGATGGGATTCGGTATCGGATTGATTCACCTGGGTATAAATAAAATCTTTTTCTTTCTGAAATAAAGATAAATAATAGTTTTTATTCAAGCAAAAAGAATAATTTTTAATAATTTAAAGATTAAAAAAAATAATAAAGAAACTTCTTTTGATAGTTTATGCTTTAATTTTAGGCGAGTATTTCACGAAAAGAAGTTAAACTAAGGATCAGAATGAACTATAAAGAAGACATTTTTGCATATGCTTCTCCGTGCATTCGATTGTTTCTTCAATCATATTATATATGTATTAGGGGATTCGTTGTTCTCCCTTCTTGTTTATTGGAAATCGAAAAACTAACTACAAAACAAATAACATGTTGTATACACACATATATATCTCTCTCTTCTCCGTTGAGAAGACAACATATATATTTATAAATTTATATATATGACGATAGATGTGGTGGGTGACTAGATAGAAGAAGAAAAGAAATAACATAATAATATGTGAGGGTAAGCCCGTAACAACATGACGCAGTGATGTGCTGGTAATAAGAAAGAATATCCATTAACATATCTTTTTGTAAGAATAGGTCTTTTGTGTTTTTATCTGTTGCAAAAATCATTTTCTATTGCTTATTCGATCTTAATTTTAGGAAGATAAAAGCAAAATACCTATTATGGCAAGAGCTAATCTCACATCCCATAAACAATATTTTATCCTCATTAATAGTATCACGTCGAGGATAGTTATGCTTGTCTGGCATTTTATCATGATACTTGTATCGGGCTTAGGAATTTCGATTCAGGGGAAAAGAAAGAAAAAGGGAAGAAGCGTAACAATAACACGTCTATACCTGACAAAAATAGTAGCATAGAAAATTGACAACCAATGTAAACTTGTGATCTTCTGCTATACGTTGTTGAACTACTTACAGGAAATTTTCTAATATAAGATGAGCTTCTGTTCTAGAGAACTGCTGTAATAATTTCTCAAACTTGTAATTTAAAAATAGCTCTTGGTTTGATTCTCATTGTTGAAGTGCGTTTTCATGTTCATCAACGTTTTCAAGAGGAAAATTATACAATATTGTGATTTGAAGTCATTTATAAAAATACGATATCAATATGAACACTTCCGAATGGATCGTATAGGTTTGGGACGACTGAGAATGCGTGAATAAGATTTTCCCGCAATTAAAAATATACTGAAGATTACAGACGACAGAAAGAGCACGTAATAATGTGGAAATCACACAAGTTTTTCATATTCTACAATGAACGACTTTGTTTGTTTTAAAAGACACTTATATTACATCATTTGGATGTATCCCTGCAATTCGAATATGAATTGACTTGCCTTAGAATGCAACTATCTTCAGATTATATGTTATGAATAAAAAAAGAATACGTAAACTACTGTGAGCAGCTGACCTTATGCTATATCATGACGACTAGTAAATGAAATTGAAACAATTCACACCACTTGTTTTCAAGTGAATTCGAATGAATAGTAATAAGATATATCTTACCTTACATTATTAATGCTCTTTTAAGTGAAGAACATTATTTGATAAAAGTTGTCGTTAAAGTTCAGTACTACAATAATAAGCTTATACTCTTTTAATTATTCAAAATATTTCCTAGGCAATAGTGCCGAATGGAAAAACTTTTCTGTTACTTACTTCAGAAATAGCGATTACGCAAATGAACTTTTGTAAAAATAGTCTAGAGACATTAGAGTAGGTTTAGAAAATGAAACAATTTTTTGTTGTTCATCAGTGTTCCACGACTTATCGCCAATTATATTCGTGCTTTTTGTAAGTTCTTAATTCATACAATACATATCATTTTCTAGTCTATTTGAATGAGTCATAGAATGAGAAAAACAACTGGGACAGTACTGTGTTGATCTTTATTTTATCGAATAAAAATAATATTTTTCAGTTGTATTATTATCGTTTTTTTCATGGGTACTTAAAGTAGGCAGGCCCTCTGCTTATCATTATTTTCAAATTTTCAATAAAAAACTTCATTCTCTGAGCAGGAAATGTAAGTATAAAATTGTAATACGAAGGATTTTGCTCTGGGAGATGAGAAACGATATTTTAACAATTGGACGCAGCACAATCATGACTAGTAATAGAGTGTTACTGCATTGCTGATTCTGCATTTATGTATTTAGCTTATCTGTGTGTTTTTGTAAGTTACTAGTCACCATTCTTAGTTGGCTATTATTAAAATTCTGCGTAAAGAATTGACCAAATCTAATGTTGCAGAGTCATAGTTTTACCATCATAACATGTTCGTACTTAGTTTGTCCTGTTTAACTAGTGCATCAAATGCATTGCAATGATTTTTACTCGAAAACAGAATTTTTTCTAAATGTCAATTTTATTTTTTTGTATCTATTCAGCAGTTACATATTGCATTAAATCGATCGATCTTTTGCTAAATCATGTTATTTTGATGTCCGTAACTTCCTTGTCTTTTTATAATGACAGCTTACTACTTTTCACTCAATTATTATTCTCATATTATTATGCAAAAAAACGTACACGCCTCAACAGACAGGCCAGGCAGGCTGGAGAGGCTGATAGCCTGTCATAGGCAGGCCAGGCCCAGGAAAAGTAGGCTTGTTTGGACCTCTGGTATCTATCGAAGCAGATCATCATCTAGACGATAAATTACAAGATACTTGAGATTATTCAAATAATAATCGTTTGATAAAGATTTGAGAAAATCAGTGACACCCAGGCTCGTTATTTTATTTGTTTGAATAATATCAACATGGTTAAGCGAAGGTACTGTCTAAAATTTTGTGACTGGTTGATTATCTTCATTTTTTAAATCACGTAGTACATTGGATGCATGGAATCTATTCTAATTTGAACAATCATGTTTTGTTATCATAAAATAAAATTTTTTCTTTGCTCTCCAAAAGCGATTATTGAATGTTGCTAGAATGTTTTCAATTTCTGTCTCTTGTAAACAATCATTGTTGTTGTCTTGAGAATGAATTTTGCTAGTAAGGATCATGATAGTTTTAATAAAGACTTCCAAACTTTTGCGTCCAGAAATGGACTATGAGCTTTTATTTCTAAATGACGTAACACAGGCATAGTTTTAAGATGTTCTGCCAACTGAGAAAATGTTTTGGTTCAACAGATAAAATATCTGTTTGAAGATAAAGCGTTGATATGATTTCATTGTTTGTTCAATTTAAGAAATGATAAAGATTATGGCGCGGATCTATAGTCAAGCGAACGTTAAACTATTTCAGACGAGGAGTACATTGAAACATCGATTGTAAATCATGAAATTCACATAATATATCAAAACTTGTAAAATATTCAAGCTTTACTGAGATATCAGTCATACGATTCCATTTATTTCCGTGATGATCAAAAACTAAAGTGATTTTTTTAATATTTTTCATTTCAAGTAAATCACGAATCACAGAATTCAATGAAGTTGTATTAACTGTGTTTACTGCTTTTATAATAAGTGTACCAATGGAGATGTACAAAATAATGTAATAATAATACATTGAATGAATGGCCAATCAATGATTTCACCATTGAATTTCAAATAAAATTTACGGAGTCTTTTCAATCCAATAAACGTCGGCTGAAATGATAGGAACGAATGAATACAACCAGGTTTATTTTGCTCCGATAATGTTAATTCTTCGATTCATTTCAAATGAACTGGTAAACGACGAGGAGCCAAAGTAAAATGATCTTTTCGACAAATAAAAACATCAAAATAAAATCGTCGACATTGAGAAATATGACTATTGAAGCGTTGATTTTGTAAATTGGCAAAACCCACTGCGATATCGGATCCGGTCATATATTTTTCAAACAAATCAGTTAATATTTCATTGGGAAGTAACTCTAATTTTGAAACTGGCATTGCAATATGGTTTGACTGCTGAAATGAGTTTGTATGTCTGTATTTGAAATTTTTTTTGTTTCGATGTTAAGATGACTGTACGTTTAAGTTCTATGAAAGTTTATGTTTCGTATGTCTAGTAGTCGTTGAATAATATTAATATTATAAAAACAAAAAAAAAACATGACGTGACAAGATATAGATTATTTCCTTATATTGACTTAAAACGATGAATTTTTCTGTTGATACTAACTATAACTGTAAATAATCTTGCCTGCTACGATGATGAAAATAAAATATTTCATTTTTCAGTAGTATATAAATAAATGTTGGCCTACCTCGTCAACGTACCTACAATAAAACAAAATCGAAGAATAACGGCGAAATACAATTTTAGGCAAGTTATTTATATTCTTAATGAAATTGTGTTTAATCTTCAAAAGTAAAATTTTAAAAGAAAATTTTAATTATATGAAAAAGAAATTAGTTAGTTTCAATTATCGAAAATAAACAGCCATTGCGCACATGAAAACGCCTCGGATATTCACGTTCGCCTAATTATGCAATTTTACTTTTTCTCAAATTCAAATGTTCTTCATCAATCTATCTAACTGTGACCGGTCAACTTGCATATTAGGTTTATTTTAATCTAAAAACAAGAGTGAAAGAATCTCGGGATTTTACTAATTATCAATAACGGTTGAAATTGCCATGCATGTCACATTCGAAAAGACAACCTTCATGACTTATTATGTATTTCAAAGGAAACTTGGAGTAGGACATTGTATTTTTATTATTAGAAAAACTTCTCTTTGACCAGCGAAATATAACATATTGATGTAATTTTGAATGCGAGCTTTGAGTTTATTTATGTCTAAGTGTAAAACAAATATAGAAATATGAGAGCCTTATTTAGTACGGATGGTAGCCGTTATACACTGCTGAAAGTTTACTAGGAATTCAGATAAATTTCTAGACTTTAAAATTTCAAATTTTCTCTATTCATCTCATAATATTTTGTCTATCAGTATGAAAGTCAATGCATATTAGAAAAATTACATTTAATATTACCGTATCAACTTTGCGTGAAGGTAGAAAGCTAACCAATGGTTATACGTACTTCTAATATTCCAGGTTGAAAAATCATGCGTTAAATCTTACCGTCGAATTTTGGACAATTTCACCGTCTATTAAAAATGTTCGATCCTTTTCTTCAAACGTGTGGTAAAAAAGAAATAATAATAGAAATAAATTGAATCGAATTCATATATAAAACAGCCAGGTCTATTAAAACGAACGCTTGCTATCTGAAAGTTAGTAATGGCCTGAATAATTCGTTGCCATAATCATCAATATATATGTTTAATTGACTATTTTTAAAGTTGAATTCAGACTTTGAAACACTTAATATGAAATCAATAACAATGAGAAGGCGAGGAAAAAACGTTTGAATTTTCTAATATTATTTTTTGATCTACCATGAATAAACAAAAAAGGAAATTTTTGATTATAAACTCGTACTAGCGTACATTCTTATTTTCATTTACAAGACACACGACTCTTAATTATGCTTTGTGTATTTTTAATGTACTAAAGATAAAAATTTAATTAATTAAAGCATTTCTTGATACTATCCTGTCTTTTATGTTGATGAAAAAAAGAATGTCCCGAATTTCTTCTCAGATTTTGTTTGATCAGTTGTTAGATTATTCGATAATGTAATCCATCGTTTTGCTTTTTTCAAAATCACTCCATGTTTTCAAAAACAAGTGCCTCATGCGAGAAGCAAACAGAACTGGAAAAAAACGCACAACAGATTAAACCTTCAAAAAGTGTTAACCTGGTTATATTTCAGGTACTCATTGAAACTGATATTTTTGCGTATTGAAATTCGTCACACGTATTTCATATTGTATTGCGTATTTAAAATAAGTAGTAGTTTATCGACATTGATTAATCATTGATTTTTTTCCATTCATAGAAAATAATATTTCTTATTCATTTTTCTTTTGCACATTTCACCTGCAACTATTGTAATAGCACGCATTGTTTTACCGCTAGAAAAAAAATGGTAGTTTCCAAGAAAAATTATAAAAAATTTTGATTCATATTACTGATCATTTAGCATCTGAAAACTTTCTAGTTTATTGCTAATACAAGTTTATCATGATTTATCAATGACGGAAAAAAGAAATTATTATTTTCAATTTCATAATCGATTGTTGCCTTAAGAAAAATGAATGCACCGTGATCGATCCGTCCAATATCGGTCTATGCATTTTTGTAACGATCTGGACCACTTCACATGTGACACAATTCTTTCAACTTGAATATTAATGGTAAACAAATTACTAGAAACCATTCAGATTAATGTTATTGTGTAGAACAACCATGGTCGTCACTTAAGAAAATCGTTAAATCTATTCCGAAACAAATCAAACAGGTAGTTCAGTATTTTGTCAATCATACTAGATTTAGATCGACGAAAAGATAACAAATGTGCAACCATCTAGTCCAAAATTCCATATTTTTCCATTTTATGATCATCAACTTTCAAATATTATAAACCCGAAATAGTACATTTTGTAGAATTGAAAATTCTCTATATACTTCAATATCGATCTTATTGAATATTTTTTCTACTGATTTGGATTCGACCAATGGCAATCTTGATGTCTACTATCCAAAAATGAGATATTTTTTTTTGTAAAAAGACGCGTCGTTGGACAGAAAACACCTGATTTATCTCTAGAAAAGATCTTAAAATTTTTCTTTACAAGTATTCTGTCCCCTAGAGAAAAATGGAAAATCAATTTATACATTTATTATCGTTATACTACTGTGAAAACGTTGAAACATTAAAATATGATCACCATGTTTTTGTTAATAATTTTGATCGTAATCTATATTTGATAATGATCATTTATTTTTATATGTTAATCAGTGAAATAGCATGAATGATACCGATGATTACTTAACGTATAGATTTGACTATTTTGCACAAGCAATGATGCATGCATCTCTTTCACATCAATACATAGCAGAGCTGATATCTTTCGGTGTTTTCTCGTTTAAACTTGTCTGCACAATTTGTTTTGTTTCATTCTTCATGTGCTGTTTTTCTTCTCTTCCAAATATCCGCGGTCAGTCTGTCTAAACAAACAATCGAAAAATATTCGACGGCTTTATCTTGTTCAATTTCTTCGCTTCGTATCGATATAAATTCATAGAGAAGAACGCCAATTCACATTTTCATTCCACTTATTATAATAATTGTTTTACCCTCCAC
Organism: Rotaria socialis; assembly: GCA_905331475.1. NCBI lineage: Eukaryota > Metazoa > Rotifera > Eurotatoria > Philodinida > Philodinidae > Rotaria > Rotaria socialis. Next base: position 64,767 of record CAJNYU010002679.1, on the reverse strand, counting down.
AATGTCGATGTTTCCAACTGGTTCCAATAACAATGATGCTGCTAGTCAATTAGCTCAACCATCAATATTTAACGTGAAATTATGTCCATCGCCACAATCAATCGGATGGAATGCTGTGGTATGAGATATAATCTTTTGTTATTGAAATCAAAAACTTCTTTTATTTTGTTTTAGCTTGTTGTATTATTATCTTCTATAGTTATAATTGTTTTTCTGTTAACAGTTCTTTATTATTTTATTTCTCGTCGTCGATATTTCGATGAAAATTCGGATAATCCAACTTCCATTCCACTTGCTGAAACGAATGGAGTAACATCCGTACCGATAACATGTACATCACAAACAGCAACTGCAACACTTATAACTGAGTCTGACAAAGAAGTCACAATTACGACTTATACCGAAAAAACAACAACTGTCAATGGTAATTTAGGTGGGATGGCAGCTATTGGAAATGGACATACAAGATCACCAACTAAAAATGGACATGTATCCAATGGTAGTGCTCATCCAAGTGAACATCGTTTACTTCAACATGAACATAATTAAAGATACAAGAAAGCAAATCAATTGTCTTATTTGTTTTTGTATATATATATATGTTTCTTGTGCTGGTGTATTATTATGTGTAGATAAAAATATTAGCTATGTCTTCAATTAAATCAAAGTTATGAAGTATAGAGAGTCGTATGAGTTACTCTAATAAACTTAGATGAAATCAAATATTATTCTTGTGTGATACTGTACTCGTTTCGGATTTTCGAAGTAAATCTCTTTGTATTTAGAAAGGTTCATTTGATACTTGGCAATGTTAGATTAATCTTAAGAGAGTATTGAATATTTATAAATAGTCTGAACCTTTGGCAAGCGAAAGAGATTGTTACTAAGCTGTTGGCGCATCGGAAGGGTAGCGTAGAAGGATGTAAATACTAACATGTACTCGGAAGAAAAAAAAACGACTAATGTGCAGACTGAAAAGAATCACAGAAAAATCTATATCAGTTTTGATATTTGTTCCGTGTGAAACTGAATTTTGCGTCGGAGTAAACTTTGGTATTTCTCGCAATTTTTTCAAAAGCCTTCATTTTACTAGAAAACAATACGTTTCGAAGCTCTACCGAAACAAAACAAAATATTCCTTCAATTTTTCACTTTTGTTGGCTCTATAAAAATGAACTCCTTAGTATGAAAATTCGTAATTTTCACGATAATTTTTTCAATCGATCTTCTTGTTTTCAAAATAGGGTTCTGTTTTGTAAATGTAATTTTACCCGTAAATTCATCGAAAAAAAATCTGTAGGCGAGTAACATCGTTTGTTGGTAGATTGAGTTCCATGAAATAAAAAGAAAATCTGTGTTTTTTTTTGAATTTCAATTATATTAAAAATTTGAAAACGCTCGATATCGTCATTTCGGCAACAAGCTTCTTCCTATGTCAACAATGCAAGTCATTGTGTAAGGGTTTTCTATTTCCTTGTATTCTTCCTATGAATTGTTGGAAAAGTTTTATAAATAAAAAAAAAGAAATTAAACAAACATTACTAATCTAATCTGTAGATATTCATGAACAATTACTAGAGCATTATTGTGAATATTGACAATGTTGCACTAGAGAATCTAGAAGCTAGTCGTTCTTTCTTCCTTTCTTTTTTTCTTTCTCCTTGTTGTTGTTGTTTTTTTTTTTTTCTTCTTCTTTTTCTCCTTTCCAGTTAATTGTATAAAAAGGTGCGAGCATAGATTTTGCTTCACCTACACGTCGAGAATATTCTAGAATATTATTTTACTATATATTCATACATTGACGCGCTATTCATCTGTTGTTTTAATTCAAATTTCGTTCGCATATACATTTATCATATACCATGGCTCGTTCTAATGCTGGTAACAGAAAAGGTTTAGCAATTGGTATCGATTTAGGTACGACCTATTCTTGTGTTGGAGTATTTCAACATGGTAAAGTTGAAATAATTGCAAATGATCAAGGAAATCGAACAACACCGTCGTATGTTGCATTCACCGATACGGAACGTTTGATTGGTGATGCTGCTAAAAATCAAACAGCGATGAATCCATCAAATACAGTTTTTGATGCTAAACGTTTAATCGGAAGACGTTTTGATGAAGAAACTGTACAAAAAGATATTCGCTTATGGCCATTTAAAGTCGTTAGCGGTAAAGACCGAAAGCCGTCTATTGAAGTTGAATTTAAAGGCGAAAGAAAAGTAAGTAGTAGAGTTGTTTTTTATTCTTTTATTCAAAATTACTTACTATTTTTATGAAGCTGTTTTCTCCCGAAGAAATTTCTTCTATGGTATTGACAAAAATGAAAGAAACTGCCGAAGCATTTCTAGGCACAACTGTCAAACAAGCTGTCATCACTGTTCCTGCTTATTTCAATGATTCGCAACGGCAGGTAAGCACAACAATAATAATAATCAAATAATAGAATGTTAGCGATCAACAGAAAGAGAAAGAAAAACGGCATGGCTTGTTTTTTCATTCTATAAATAATATTGTTCGAACTTTCTCGAACATTTTTCTCGATATCAAATGATAAATAGATAAACATGAGTAATTCGTTAGATGGTGCTATTAAAAAATAATGATACAAACAAAAGATTTTTATCATTATAAAGTAGACCGCGGGAGAACAATACACTAAAGTTCATCTTTGTGTTTTGCGGTAGCTTCTGTGTCTTTATAGTTTAATGGTGTAGGCAATAAATTTTTATGCGTCGATATTTACTTAGTGTTCTATTAGAATATTTATTGTGTCTCCTATGAATAAAGATGTACCCGATGATCCACTAATCGGCATTAGAGCGTGTCAAAGAATCGACAGCATGACTTCGATAAAGTGGAGTAATTGAGATTATAAACTCAAAATTATTATGGTCAAAACGATAGTTTGATGTTAGATATGTTATCATCTAGACAAATATCTGAAAACAAACTAGACTACTAGCGTGGAGAATGAAATTAAGAACAAGCTATTTATACCGAACAAACTTTGATCCTGTTGCACTCGTCTCAAATATTTGTTTTAGTATTTTGAATGGCTTTGATATATTTTAGGCAACAAAAGATGCTGGTGCTATTGCTGGTCTCGATGTTCTTCGAATTATAAATGAACCTACGGCTGCTGCGCTTGCGTATGGTCTTGAGAAAAAACTTCAACGTGATCAAAACATTCTTATTTATGATCTTGGTGGTGGTACATTTGATGTATCGATTTTAACCATCAGTGGCGGCGATGAAGGTGGTTCAGTATTTGAAGTTAAATCTACAGGTAAATCAAATAGAGAAATATAATAAATTCAATGCATTGTATTTCTTTCCTTTCAGCTGGTAATACTCATCTAGGCGGTGAAGATTTTGATAATCGTCTAGTACAACATTTTGTTGATGAATTTCGTCGTAAACATGGTAAAGATATATCGAAAAATCCAAAAGCTGTACGACGTTTACGAAGTGCATGTGAACGTGCTAAACGAACATTATCATCGTCGACAACAGCTTCAATTGAAATCGATTCACTTTTTGAAGGAACTGATTTCAATACACAATTAAGTCGTGCTCGGTTCGAAGAAATGAATATGGTAAAGATGACGATTAAGATGAATGAAAATATAATGCTTGTTTTGTTCTTGTTTCGAATTAATAGGATTACTTCCGAGGTACAATTGGACCTGTTGACCAAGCTCTGAAAGATGCTAAATTACAAAAACGTGATATCGAAGAAGTTGTACTTGTTGGTGGTTCAACACGTATACCCAAAGTTCAACAATTATTATCGGAATATTTCAATGGAAAATCTTTAAATAAAAATATCAATCCTGATGAAGCTGTTGCGTTTGGTGCTGCTGTGCAAGCTGCTATTTTAACTGGTAAGAAAACAAAATCGTGCATTATTATGTTATTCTATGTGTACTTATTTTTAGGCGACAGGAGTGAAATGATTAAAGATGTTTTACTTATTGATGTAACGCCCTTATCCATGGGCATTGAAACAGCTGGTGGTGTAATGACAAAATTAGTTGAACGTAATCAACGCATTCCACATAAAAAAACAGAAACATTCACCACCTATGCCGATAATCAAGTAAGAAAAATTAATGTTCTCATCCACATAATTTTATTGATACTTGTTTTTTTTTAATTTTCAGCCAGCAGTATCGATTCAAGTCTACGAAGGTGAACGTTCGATGACACATGATAATCATTTGTTAGGACAATTTAATTTGGAAGGTATTCCACCTGCACGACGTGGCGTACCGCAAATTGATGTTACTTTTGATTTGGATGTAAATGGTAAACTAGAATTAATCATTCTTTCGAATTAATCAATCTCATTGTTTGCTGTTTTTCCATCCATAGGCATTCTTCATGTAACTGCTGAAGATAAGAGTACCGGCCGCAATAAGAAGATTCAAATTCAAAATGATAAAGGACGCTTATCGCAAGCTGAGATTCAACGTATGGTAAATGACGCAGAGAAATATCGTGAAGAAGATGAACGTGCACGTGAACGTGTTAATGCACGAAATCGTCTTGAATCATATTTATATGCATGTAAACAAGCTGTAGAAAATTATAATGGTTCGGCTATTAATTCTTCAGATAAATCAACTGTTTTAAGAGCATGCGAAGAAGCACAAAGTTGGTTAGATAGAAATCAATTAGCTGAAAAAGATGAGATTGAACATCAATATAAAGCATTGGAACAGAAATGTCAAAGAATAATGTCTAAAATGCATGGCGCTGGTGATGATAGAGGACAGCAGTATGGTCGTGGTAATGGTTACCAAGCAAATGGCGATGGTGGATATTCAGGTCCACGTGTTGAAGAAGTCGATTAAATTGAACAGCTTTTTTTCCGGTCATGTCGGTTGGCATATAATATTTGTAGAGTTTTGGGTAATCAAGATGCGTTTGTTACTATTGTCTCGTCAATGATTCTTTTTTGTGAATAAAAATTTTATTATATTTTCATTAGCTTAATCTAATGTGATTATTATGTGCCTATGGAAAAATTGTTTTGAATCAACAGGCGTTGATGATCTGAGTCAGTTCGATGCGTTTCGTACAAATCGCATCGAGTGGGTTCTCATGTCAATAAGCGTAACAAAGAAAGAATAAATTTCATACAATTAAAATCAATATTTAAGATAAATGTTGAACGCTGCAAAAATAGAGATTTGTCGTTTTCGATGTACATTGAAGATTCGTCATGAATAACAAAAATTCTATTTGTTTACTTTAAACGAATGGATGAAATGTATATCGAGGATAGGATAGATAGATAGAACAATAGTAGTTTGCTTGTTATTCATTCTTTACATTTAAGTGTGCGCATCAGAAGTAAATTGTGTTGATCATTATAACGCGATCGCCTCGTCCGTTTTGTTCATTACATCATGCAATGAAATTCTGTTGTTTTTGTATTCTGAAATTTTGAAATGCTGGCAAATTCAGGCTCAGCTTCCTTGTCATCAACTAATAAATGGCATTCAACAGCAACGCATACTTCATCTTCAATCACAACAACCCAAGGCTATCGTAATCGCCCATCAATTCCTTTATCAGATATTTCATCTAATATAAATGCAGCAGCAATGAGAACTTTTTCAAGAAGATGTGTTTATGTTAAAGAAGGTTAAATTTAGTTTTTAAACCAATCAAAAAAAAAAAGATTTTACTTTCCATTGTTTTGTTTTAGTTATTAGTGTTAATAATAGTGCGTCACATTTACCATTGGTATCATCAGATAATAGTTGTACAAGTGCAAGTGAATGTGAAAGTGGAGAATTAAGTTCAGATGAATATCCATCGCAAATTAAAGTTAAACCTAAATCAATTAGTCATTTTCAAGAAAATCCATCTATAGATTTAACACATGAAATGGGAACTTTAGCACAATTGCTTAATCATTCATTTACTGGCCATAAAAATATATCGATGATGTCTCAACGGTACGTATAGATATTTCTCGTTCAACTTAGACAATCCTATTGACAGAGTTAAAACAACTAAATTAATTAATACTATCCTTTGATTAAGTCTCTGTCAAAGTTAACCGACCAGCAAATTCGTTTATCATAATTTCATTCTAGACATGAATCAGATATTCATCGTCATGAAGTACCTGATAATCGAATGCGTTCGTCCTCATCAATATCATCAACGCCTCGAATTGAAAGTCCACGAAAAACGCGTCGTATGTCTGATCATTTATCTACAACCATTGAGCGACAAAAGACGCGTAGTGAACAACGAAATAATGCATATATACAATTGAAACATTTAGCTCAGCGACGTTTAAATGTTGTTGCAGAACTTGTTACTTTAGATGAACAATACGAAGCAACGCTTGGCAAATTATTACTTCCAGGCAATCATTAAGCATGCCTTTTTAGTTTAGTAATTGTATTGTACTAATATTCATGCAGATGTATATACATATATATATATATATATTGATAAATTATTATTCATTTGATTTGCTTGATTGAATAAAGAAAATTTAATATTTGAAAAAGAGAATGATGACTTTCAAGCAATTATGATTGTATGAAGAAAAAAGCGCTAATAGTCTGACGATATTCTTTTTATATTGAGTACTGCTATAGAAAGACATTCATCGTAATTCAGTTGACTTGAGAGCTTTTCTACGATATGCTTATTTTTGTCTGAATTCATAGCTGACAAAAAAATGTGGAAACTTCGGATTTCATCTGAAAGTTATGTGTACTGCAAAAAATGCATGGGATATATGAGTCATTCTAGAATGTCTGAACACCAAAATTATCATGAGAAACTAGGCAATTTGATTTCTGGATGCAGTTTTTGTGCATTTTGAGACGTTTTTCAGGCGATGTTTCATCAGAAAGCTACGGTTTAGCTCAAAAATAATATCAGATTCGGAATCAGCGTTAAAAACTGAGTCGATTTATATATGTTGTCAATGATCCTGAGAAAAATTTGTTTTTTAAAAACAAATCCCTGTACCCCTCCTCAGGGATGGCCTGGTCAAAAATGACAATTTTTTCGATAACTCAACCATTTCTTGAGGGATTCTTCTCCTCTTGGAACACGACCGAGATATTCATGAGATTGAACTGTGTGGAAAATTTCATCACGGTCTGACTCTCCTTTCGCGAGTTATCGTGCCTACGGCCGGACGGACACACTGACCGATTCTAGTGTACTCACTTTTTGAGTACACAAAAAGAACTATTTAATACATTATTGACAAGAATTTTTATTCAATCTAAGTAAAATAAAATTCCGCGTGTTTGGACACATAAACAATATTAAATTATAATCATAAACACGACATCGATGTCAGAATTAAATAGAAAGTTACTATTCGAAACTAAATAATAAATGTCTAGTTCTTCATTGAACCGAAGTAACACTATTCGATGTTTGAAAATGATCATTTTGATCGACTGGTGGATCGGATTTTTTCGGTTTGTATCCACGAAGTGATTGAAGATAATCGAATGATTGAAGACGATTACCGAGACAATTATAAATATCAATTAAACAATACGCATCATATGCTAAAATAAAAGAAAAAGAAGAATATAACGCAAAATGACTTTTACTTTTCAAAAACCTGCGTAATGAATTTGAGCTTGTCGCAATGGCCGTCGGTCCCAATTAGAACATCGCTCAGATTTATTTAATGTTTTACCAAAACATAAACGAACTAATTCACTCAGGCCTTTCTCTTTTGAAATTATATTATTTGGTAGTGTAGGATATGGAAATATATCTCGCCGAGTATTCAACAACTATTAATAAGAAAAGAAAGAAAAATAGGCAAATAGTTTTTGCTTTTATATATTTACCTCTGTTTGTACAAACGATAAATCTAATAAAGTCTTTCCCGAGAGAAGTACTTGATTGAAAATTGGATAAGAAGCAATCAGCATAGAAGCATCTGCTTGAAAACCGTAACCTACAAAATTTATTTTTCTTTGGAAAATTCAATTTTTAGAAACAATTTGAACTTACAAAGTATTGTCACGTGATCATCGTCGAACAAACGATTTGCTAAACGTCTTTGAATATTTTCGGGATCACATGTATGAAAAAAATGAAGTACATCAAGCAAGAATATTTCGTTCGGAAATGCTATTTGCACTATACTAAGACGTTGTTTAGATGTCGATGTATTATTAAATATTGGTTTCCATTCACCTAAAAATCACGATAGAGATATTGTTCTAAAAGGAACTTTTTCGAATTTAAGAAGAACAATCTTTTCTGTAGTGAATGTATAGAATGCAGCATGTTATTTAGTGATTGCTTAGTTCAATTTCTTTTCTATAAATCTAAGCGATTGTCGCACACACTAGAGAAAAATTCGACTTGACATCATCCTTAATCAGAAATGCAATGATATGTCAATTTTTTCTCACTCCATGTCCGGATACGTGCAATTGGGGATAAGAAAATGCTAATGAATTGCTCAGAATATAGATGTAATCACACAATACCAAAGGTATCTTTTATGCTTGTATAATGAAATAGGGAAAATTTTTGTATAGCACCTATGAAGACTCAAATAAAGATTTTCTATTTCTGAAAATGCAACTTTATCATGATATTTAAAATGAAAATTGAAATACAGATCGAATTATTTTCATCAGCAGCAACAGAAAAACGAACACATGTCAAAATCCAAAATATTTTTTAATAAAAATTACTTACAATCAAAACCAAGTATTAGCTCTTCTTGACTATTATTTCCATTAAATAAACGATCAAGTAAACGTTCATATCCAGGCATGGAGTCAACAAAAACTATTTGTATATCTTCAAGCGGCATTTTGTAATATTCAATAGATGCGATTTGCTTAGGGCTTTTATCAACGGCTACTGTTGTAGATCGGCTGTTTGGTTTAGAACGAATATACCTTTGTACCTTTTTCGAAAAAAAAAGGAAACAATTAATTTCTTATTTTAGCAATCATTAGAACTAATGTCCCACATAAAAAAGTTACTCGATTAATCTGAATTATTAACTTTGATTTTCAATTTAACAAAGTCAATGGATATAAAATAACAGGCTGAATGTTTGTAAATCACAGCAATCTGATCTCTTTCGGAATCAATTCATATTTACTATGCTCGTGGGTAGGTGTTATTGACAATTAATGGAAATGTTTTCTTTGTATTCTATCTAATACATTTTCGATATATATATATATATTTTTTTTTTGTAACAATCATAAATCATATTAGTATAATCTCACTAAAAAGACTTACATACCCAAGGAGGTAATGTATGCTCAGGTCGATTTAACCATGCGACTAAATACAAAAAAAAACGACACTTGATAAATAAGAATGATCCAAACTATTTCTTACTCCAATATCTAACAGCAACAATATCATCTTTATCAACAAGCAATTCGATGAAATAATCCGATAGGTCATTATTGCCTAATATAATTTCCTTAAATACAATGAAAAATAAACTAAGCAATTTTTTTTGTCTATTTTTACTTCAATTAATTCGTTCCAAGCTTCGTCACTCGTTGTTTTTTCTTCAATATTCTCAAAATATTTAACATTAATTAAATAACTTAATGTTCTTCTATGTTGTAATGTAGATAAATTTGGATACTTTTCTGTTTGCTCATTTCCCAATGTATTCCAATAGCGAACCGCTAATTTACCGAGAGCTTTTTTATTAAGATTTAAATTTCGGATATTGAATTGGTTGGATAAAATTTCTCGAATTTTCTTCCCTCCACTTTCATATAAATAATCTAGTAACTCTAATACATATCCTTCTAATTGTGGTTTCTTATCCATATAGATATGAATAAGATGATCTTTTGTTTGAAGTATTAATGGTAATAAAATTTCATTTGGAGAAAATTCTAATTGATAATTGAATTTTACAATTATATTTAGTGCACGTTTATATGACGGTGAATTTAATGGATCAAATATTAAAGTTCGTAATAAAAATAATAAATTATCTTTCGAAATGTTAAATATTTCACAGAAATCTTGTAAGAATTTTATTGGTAATTTTCTTAAAATTAAATCACTAATTAAATTTTCATCAATATGAGGAATTGCGACAGTTTTATTTGATTGATTTTTCCATTGAACAAAGGAATGAATAAGACAATTGATTAAATTCATATTATTATGATGTGATTCAGATAATAGTAAAAGATATTCAAATAAATCATTGTATGGTTGATGGGAATTATTAAAATGATTTATAGCTAACTCAATAGCCTCTTGATCATTGTGTAAATGCAATTTTTCAGACAGACTTGACAATAATGATGACATTTGTTGCAAAAAATAAAAACTGAATACAATAATTTTTTTTTGTTTTGTTTCCGGATAACTTTTATTCGTATAAAACATAGCAAATGTTTTTCCAATGCAAGACAGATGGCAGCATAAACCAGCTGAACTAATTTTCAATTTTCATCAACAATGTTTTACATCGTTCGTTCATGATCGCCATCTAGATATTCCTGACTAGTCAAAATTAAAGAGAGAAACAATGTAAATAAATATGACGCGAAATCGGTACCGGCAAAAAGTAGACACAATTACTGTAGAAAATGATTTAACATCTGCAGGAATCAATATATTTTATTGTATAGAGTCTGTTGGGCCAATAAAATAGAAAAGTAGATTGCATTGCTGGACTTTTTCCGAGTGTTTCGGTTCCCGAGGCGTAGTTATATTCTTTAGGAATGAGTATGAGTTCGACCATAAATTATTAAAAACAGTCATTCACTATTAAAACATAATTTGAATATGTATAATCATGGAATACAACAAGAAAAAGCCTAGAGGAGAAGCAAACAAAATGTGCCACAAAAATTGCGAAGTTCAAATCCTATTTAATACAATTAATTGAGTTAATAATAGAGCTATTGTTAAAATTAATTTTAAATACTAAACAAATGAATTGAACAAGGTACGTAATGGTTGTAGTGTTACTACAAGACATTCAAATCGTGTTTTCATCTAGTAAACTTGAAACGGCGCATTAATTTAGATACTAAACATTGCGACAGAACTCATAAAAGTTTGATTAGTATTGAAAATAAATTTAAAAAAAAGATTTTAGTAATCAAAGTTTTTATTTACTCAATCATAGAGAAATCCTGGAAACATTAAACTTAATATTCTGTTTTTTTGTTAGATGTCGAGGTCTGTATATTTCAAATATAGGACTGGTCGTTACACGTTGAATGTAGTTTCCATTTAGATAATTAAATTCTTTCTATCCACAAGACAATATATAAAAATTTCATCGAGCAGTTTCATTCAGTTTTGTTCTTCTTCATTACTGTAGTCTATTGTGTTAAAATATTATTCAAAAAATCACTGAGGTCTATTCTTTGAAGTGCAATATCAAGAATAGTTTGTCTATATTCTCCAAGTATTGTCAAACTATAGCATAAGAAATAAATCCAAGGGGGAAACGGCAAACTTTTGATCTTTAAGTTACTTTGAGCTACTTCAAGTAGTCTACTTTGAAGTATTTTTCTACGTCAAGCCCTCCGTTTGCCCCTTGAATAAATCACTAATCAGTTACAAAAAGATTTCCTATTTTTCTCATTGATAAACGCTGTTAGTGCAATTCATCTGAAATCAAAATATGTTGCACAGCTCAGTTAGTATTTCTCATGATAAGGAATTAATTTTATTATATCTATTTCGAAATCGATTTTTTTTTCGTCTGATTCTTACTTTATCTTGTGGAAACGCAATAAGCAAAGTAGCTTATATATCACAAAAAAATGAGGAAACATCGGATTCGTATTCGATTGTTATTTGTACTGCAAAAACTGAGTCGATTTATATATGTTTTGAATAATTCTGAGAAAAAACTTTTTTCGTTGATAAGAT
>CAJNYU010002679.1:0-52760 GCA_905331475.1 Rotaria socialis | reverse complement strand
GGCCGTTTACGGCCGTATCTAGTCGTCGTAATGCTCGACCTGGGTTTTGGCGTTGGCACAGGTTACAGGGCGAATCGGTAGATGAAGTATCAGAAAATTCCCGAATTTCACAGGTGTGTTGAATATTTTAGTCTCATGAGTTTTTAAGATGGTAGGCTTGAACACTGTACTAGATAGAACTCATCGAGCTGCATCGAATGGGATAAGTTTCAAAAGTGGCACGCGCAACATATCGAATATATTCAGGAAATACAAAAAGTGTACATTTTGTCCCATGGTGATGAATCTTATTTTGATAGATGTTTTTTCAGCTTTCATGCTATCGTGATTTTTGAACATAGCATTAGATAGAACTCATCGAGTTCTATCTGGTGCGGTACGTTCAAGAAGTGGCACGATTGATGGGACGAATCGTTTCAGGAAAAGCTCGAATCTGTCGCTAACTTCCCTTACATGTTATTTGTGGATATGTGAATAAATGTGTTCTAGTTGAATTTTATGATGATGCTCGCATCAAATGTCTGTGCTCACAGAAAAAGCCTCAAACAGAAAAGTTGAGCAAAAAATTATATTTCCGAATGTAAATAAAGCAATGAAAAATCCTATATATATATAAACAAAGCACGGCTCTCTGCGAATTCTTATTCTTTTTTAAAAGTCGTAATTTGATGTCAACCTTCCCATGTACCTATAAGATTGAATTCCGTGTGTTTCCTTCCTGCATGAATTCTCATCTCATTGTAAAATTCTTTTTGATTGTTGCTATCTAACATTCATTTCGTTGTAAAAGAATATCTTTTGCAAAATTCAATGTTTTATCAATTGTAACAAAAAACACAAAATAGGGCTTTGAAATAGATGTGTTCCGATAATAGTTACTGGAGATGTTCAGTTGGACTTATGTTTCTCGTGGAAAAAGTGTAATACCATTCTTTCATTACAAGATAGATATCTTAATTTTTTTTCGGCGGTGAAAATTGATACAAGTACCATCTTATTCAAGATCATTTGCAAGAAAATATGTTTAAATCGAATTACTATTACTCAAACATGATAACTTCTATTTATCTTAAAAATGTAGGGCACAATAAGCGTATGAGAATAGTTTTCTAGAATCTTATTCTGAGAATTATTTATTAGACTGACAGCCGTGAAAATGATACTAAAAATAGACGGACAAAACGAAAGCTAATTAATCTCTGTTTACAACAGCGAGGATTCATTCATGAGAAAACATCAAAGAATAAAAATACAAGTAATCAGACAACAAAAATATTTTTCAATAAATAATTAAGTTCTTCGTCGGTGTTTATTGTTATTAATATTCTGACTAAACGATTGGCTCCTTAAATTCATTAGCATAACCGCTGTTGGTGAATTCTTGTGGATAGAACTTGTGCCAAACTTTCGTCAACTTTTGCAAATGATCAGGATGTGTTGCACCCAATGCAGCTGGATTGAGAGCAAAACAAACGAATACTGTGCGTACGCATGATTTCAAAAGTGTTGTGATGATGGAACTCATTAGTATACCGATTATAAAACTAATAAAGGCTATAACCATTACCAATCCAATGTTTTCTGACGCTTCAGCTATCATATTATAGATGATTGTACCACCAACAACAGCTGAAATTAGACCTATTCCAAGATTAATAATCATTAATGTAGTTGCAACAATGCTATTATTGATAACTGCTGTCCAACCACGTTTTTTAAACAATTCTATAAAACTTCGACTAGCTTGAACATATCCTTGACCAGTAAGTGCTGCAAAAGTAAATGCCCATTCGTTGAGATAACCAATTAATTTTTCGATCATCCGAAGAACACAGTCAATAATACAAGTTAAACAATTCTTTCTATGTCCATCACCTATCAAGAATCGTAAAGTTTTTATTATAGCTTCAAAAAGTGAACCAAAACAAATAGTTCCTAGGTTTGTTGTAAATGCACGCTTGATACTATTGCTCATTCCATAGTGTCCACTGCCGTCACTAGTAAACCACCAGTCACCAACAGTACATGCTGTTATGAAATGAATAATATTTCCAAATGTAATTGCACCCCAATAACATGACAATAATAGTAAAAATAAAATGAGTTTACCAATCAAAAAATAAAGCACTATTCCAAGATTAGAAGTCGGATTCGGTTCTAAATTAATAAGTACGACACGTATAACACCGGCGAACATCAGACACCAGAAGACAAGCCACAGAAACTCTACTATGAGCATGACGAGTGCTACCAATATCAACGATGAATGACTACGTAGAGAAGCACAGCCTGCTTGTAAGTGAGCTTCGGCAAAAGCAATACGATTTCGAACGCATGATATATAAATCAACGTGAATAATATAAACGCTCCTGGCAGGAAGCACAATGGGGGAAATACGAAAAAAAGAGCCATTCCCATCAGAATTTGCATGATGATAAGTATCAAAAATGAACATTTGATAAGTTGACCAGCACATAGTTGAAGAGCGAAAAGTGAGAGAAAAGAGACTATTCCACTAACAACTGCTGCCCCGCCCAATGAGTAAACTAAAGGTTCGATGTCCCATTTATACGATGATATATCCTTCATATGCGAAATTACAGTTGGTATACCTAAAATTAAGCCCACTAAGATGACAGCAATTGTATGAATCCAGAATGCAATAGCAAAGCCACGATCTTTCCATTCGCCACTAAAATCAAGTTGTGGATTTTCATAAGCAGGTGGGTCATTATTAATATTTGTTTTGGTTTCATCATCAGATCTGAGAGGAACACTGATAGCAACGCTATCACTTAACATAGTATTTTAATTATAATCTAAAATAAAGATAAATCTACTCGATGTAGATAAAACAAATGTTCGACGTATGTTTAAATAACGTTCAGTTAAAATGAAACCTCGTCTTCTATGAACACTTCATTCAAAAAGGAACATAAAGTAAGATTCTAAAGTATAGAACAATCATATTGACAGGTAGTAAAACCCTAGAGAAATTTTGAGTTGAATTACAATCCAATCGGAATGTTCACTTCTAATATTCTCAGATTATAACTATTCCTTTGGTATTTGCATGTTACACACATATGTACTAATTAATATGTTTACGGGTTAACTTGTTGCTTTATGTTATTTTTTATTCTAAATGTGCTAACAAGAAAAACATTGCATTTTACTGTTATGGCCGTGAACAGACAGCATAAAGATAAGCAATGTAGTAGACAGAAACATCTTGAAATGACTCAATGTATATCACATCTCTTTGATTTCGATTATTTTAGCAGCAATCAATAGAAAAATCTATGAACTAATAAGATGCGAACAAAATGAAAATAAAACATTTTCCTATAGACTACGCGTCTCGACTACATATTCAACATCAACGAACAAGACTCATTTACGGTAAAATCTCTTTTTTTTCCTTGCGCTTCTCTCGTAGGACGACTGACGGTGCTTCTAACACTTATGACTCGATTATCTGGTTGGCATATTATTTTCTCGTTATTCCGACGGTTTTTGTGTTCATTTATAAAAGAATAAAAAAAACAAAGAGAAAGAACGAGTGTCGAAAGGTCAATACTATTCGTTACAATTTTTAAAAGAAAATTTTCAGCCGGCTGTATACAAGACTCTAATTAGGTAAAGCATTCATTTTTTTCTGTAGTTTCGAAAAAAAACAAGAAACGTATAGTATGCTAGGCTATTACTAATACTTATGACTTCTACGAGTCTCTTCTTTTTGCCATGGTTCTTTTTTCTTTCTCATCATTTTCTTTTCTTCCACAATTTTTTTCTTTGTAATTTCCTCTCGGATTTGGTCTATTATTATTATATTTTGAGAAAAATCCTCTATTTTCTTCTATATTTCGATGAGTTTTTCTATTTTGGGTGTGCATATGAAATGTGAGTTTAAACAAAAACTTCAGACACACCACACTCAAGAGCAGAACGAGTAAGAGCTGCAATATAAACACACACATCAGCATGATAATTCATCATCAAACATAAGCAATCGAATCTTATCAAGAAAAAATTTCTCTAATTTTTATAGTCGCCTTCTTTTGCTAATAACAAAACTTCAAGTTTTCGCTACTTTGCCTTTCGCTCAAGAGAGAGTTGGAAATAAAATGAAATACTAAAACCGAATTCTGTCTGAACAGATGACATGGAATCAAGTCCCAATAACAACTACCAAAAGAAGCCTAAAATAATTTGAGTTTTGCTTCGAAAAAGCGATTACTTTTATTCTTACAAAAAATTATGAATGAATTATTCCTCTTATCGGTTTCAAAAGAAATCATAATCTCAATATGTATAAATACACATGAAATAGCACGAAAAAAGTATTGTTCTTTAGTAAAAAAAACTAAAATCTTAAATTCCTTTTTCATAGAGAAATATGACTTCAGTTAAACTAAAACAACCTTGTATCAAATGTGATGAAAACGCAGGAGTTTCAATGTTGTTTGGAGTCTTGGCGAAAGGATGGATTGTATTGAACAACTTTACGATGATCTTCACAAACATTTAGCTACAGAGAATGTTTTTCATACACTTTACTCTCAAAGTAATGACTGAGGAAAAACCATCGTCTATTGAAATTGTTGATGATGACTAATTACAAGCACTTATTCGTGTAATTCAACGAAAAATTACATAGAAATATGAAATCCTTAATCATCCCTATGTGTCTCTTCAGTAATGAGAAATGTATACTAGAGTTTCAAATGTGACACTACTGAAAATTTGTATCTCTGCATGTAAATAATGCATTGAAAGATTCTTGATACATTCCTCATTTTCTTTAAGAAATCCTATATATGTCAAAAACAAAATGCATGATTCTATACGAATTCTCTTTTTTTTGTAAAGTTGTAATCTGAGAGTGGAAAATGAGAAAAAAACAACGAATATTTAAGAAGAACATAATTGACTTCGAACAGTTTTTGCTGCTCGTTGTCCACTTTGAAAAGCAGAATGAACACAGCCAAACGACCAATTTTCAGTACCATCATTAGCATTAGCATGTTCACCAGCCCAATGTACATGGCCATCGGAAGTTTCTTTTGCTAATTGTTTCATTGTATCAGGACTTGCATGAACAGCAATATTTGAATATGAACCATACGCTAATGTGTCTTGTCCCCAACGAGTAAATTTATATTTGACAGGTTCCGATATCGATTGGGTAGGAAATATTTGTCGAAGAAATTTCATTATTTCTTCGAGAATTTCTGAATCAGTCAAAGCTTCTAATTCTCTAGCAAAGTTACCAGTAACGAATAGAATAAGAATATTTTCTGGCGCATGTGAACAAATCGTATGTCGAAATCGACCACGTTGTTTATTACATGCATGTAAAAATGAACACATATCAGAGTCCCAGAAACTAGTTGAAAATTGAACAATAAGTTTATTCATTAAACCCATACCCATTTGATTAATAGCATTGCGTTTCCAATCAGGTAGTGGTGGTTCAAATAAGATTGTTTCTCGTTTTAAACAACCTAATGGAATTGTAATAATAACTCGACGACAATAGATTATTGATGAATCATTAGATGTTTTAATGGCTATTCGATCAGAATCGATTGTATTTATATGTGTGACAAAAGTATTCAATTGAATAGATAAATTATGTTTCTTAACAATAAATTTTAATAAATTTTCATAACCACATGAAACCCATTTATCACATGATGAACCATCTTCCAATCCATAATATTTAGCTGAAAGATTTTCAAAATTAGATCCTTCATATTCTTCTTCACCAGAAAGCATAAGATTAACTAAGCGTTTAATTGGTCCATTGGGAACTAGTCTTTCGTATTCTGTTTGAATAACTTGTTCAATACTTTGATCTTCCTTATTTTTATTCTTACATGTAAATAATTCTATATGTTGATAGAGTTTTGCACATATACTTCGCGCATGAAACTTTGTTTCACTCGAAAAATATTCACCATCATAATCAAAACAAATCCTATAACCTGAATGTCTAGGCTGTTTCTTACCACAATTAAACGATACATAATAATCATAGAGTACATTTTCTGGTCCATAATAATGAATCCAACTGGCACCGAGATCAACTTTCGCACGTGTAAATGTTTCTTCATCTGTACATACTCGACCACCAATACGATTACGAGCTTCAAGTACAAGAAATTTTAAATTCGTTGACTGCAATTCGATAGCAGCAGCCAAACCAGCTGCACCCGCCCCAACAATAACAACATCAACTTCAGTACTCATTATATGTAAAAATATCAGCAATAACTGGAAAAATATATATACAAGCGAACAAGTTAGAAAGAAAACTTTCAGTGAACAAACATGTAATTATGAAATACACAAGACGGCATGAGTCAATGTCAATAAAATATAAAAGCAATCGATTTCTTGATCAATGTTACACTCCATTTTATTTTATCATCAGACATGCGCGCAACAATGGCGCTCGCATGAGAATGATAAAATGGCGTATGCTAGGAAAATTTATTTTCAATTGTGTAATAACACTTACGTGCAAGCTCATCTTCTTGGGCTCTTATCTTTAATATATCATCTAAATGCATATTATATTGTTATCTGCCTATAAAAGACAGCACATGCTTCTCATAATTCTATGTATCTTTCTTTTTAAAATAAATAAATTCACTAAAACATGGTTCGTCTATCGTGTGGAGTTCAGTGTGCGCGTACGACATTATTTGCATTGAATATCATCTTTCTTATTTTTGGTTTTTCAATATTGGGTCTCGGAATCTATGTTAAAATCAATGGAAATTTTAGTGCCATCGCAGCCGCTTATAATATTACGCAATCACTTGGAGGACTGACTATGCAATGGGTGGGAACGATCATAATTATTGTCGGCGTATTCACGTCTTGTCTAGCAGCATTCGGTTGTCTTGGTGCTATTTGTAAAAATCGAGTTTTTCTTTATTCATATGCAACTCTCTTAACTCTGATTGTTTTAATGGAATTCGGTGCAGTTGTTGTTATCTTAAGATTTCGAAATGATTTATGGCAATCGTATGATTCTGGTTTCGAAGAAATATTTCGAAATGCTTATCGTAATAAACACAACGCAACAATTGAAATCATTGAACAATTAGAAAAAGAATTTAAATGCTGTGGAGTTGATAGTGCTACAGACTACTTAAAACTTGATCTTCCAGTTCCTAAATCATGTTATCCGCAACAAACACACAAAAGCTTCCCTTATACTCAAGGCTGTGCTGAAGCCGTGGCTCTTTGGATATGGAAAGAATTGCCTTGGATTGCTGTAGTATTAGGTGCCATTTTATTTATTGAAATTTTTGGTATTGTTTCCTCGCTTGTGCTTGGAGTAGCAAAATCTCATTCATCGAATGTTGAAATTTACGATCAATACTTATAGTTTCTTTTTGATTATCTATCGTACTGCATATATATATATGTTTAACAAAACAATAAACTACAGAAAAAAAATTATGTGATTTGTTTTTTCTCTTCTTGTTGTCTATTACTTAATCGATCAGAATTTTTATTTGTTTTAATACATTTATTTAGAAATTGTGACTCTTACGAAAAAAAGTCATCGCTTGTATCTTGTGATAGTAATAAATTTTCCACTTGAAGTAAACACGTATTCAACTATAGTTCGGTTGAGCCAGGGCACGAATTAGAGGTGGATGTTTCTTAATACTGTTTTCACTGATCGATCAAATTTTGAGATGCTAATGAAAACTAACAAGTTCAAATGTATTTCTTATAGTTTATTTTGAAAGCCCGTTTGACACGAGCCGAGTAAAAATTAGTCTTTAAGACTCATTGAATTATTCCGAAACACAGAAATCTTTAGTAAAAGGCGAAAGATTTTCTTGTGATTGTTCCGGAATCAGAGTTATCTTTTATCGGCGATAACAAAATGTTCATATAGAATGCATGCCTGCAGAAATTGCACTGTAGATCACTTGTTTCTTTTCGTTCTGTTGAAATCTTCACACGTTTTATACATATAAAGCATATAAAGTGTTGCGCTTTCTCTTTTTGTCGGTCAAAATGTGTATCAGCTGTTTGTGAAGATGATCGATATGAATCACCAATAAATATTCACTGCACAATGAGAATCATTAGATTCTTCAATAGCTGCTTCAAAAGGGGGATCTGCATAAATTATTATATTGAGAGTATGATTTTATCTTCGATATATATATATATATATATATATATATATAATGGTTATCTTCAATCTAATCTTTTCATCAATTCAAGATTTGAATATGATACATAGTTAATGACTAATTGAAAATTCAAATAATAAATAATTTTCTTTCTCTGCTACTCAACACCTGCTTTCTTTTTATAGTAATTCAAAGAGTACTCTCATCTTAAGTATTCTTTTGTAAAATAAAGACTTAAATCGAGAAGTTCTTCTCAAACATACGCACACATCCTAATAGACACTTTGGATACACGATGATAGCTCATGCATGCATAATGATTCTGTATAATATATAGACTATTTCCTTGTTATATTTCCGGATGACGAATTAATGTATTTTAAAATAGCCTCTCTACGATGAGTATCAACGACCTCATCGTATTTTACATTTTAACTCCATCGGGATGGGACTAATAGCTTTTGTGAACAAGGTTACCATCAAATATTGAATACAGATGAGCCGATCATAAATTTAATAAACCAGATATTGATTAATACATTAATATCAATAGTCACCTTATCTTGATTTTCATGGTCGAATAGGTAGTATTGAAAATCATTTCCATATTTATTTCTAATACGAACTATCTCATACAGACTTAATTTGTTATGGTAACAGCAATAATGATTGCCTTAAATTGAAATCTTAATTAAGGATATCAAAATCTAAATAAATTAATATATATTTGTTTTCATTTGACATCATTTATCTTATTTGATCGATATCTTTCATTAATTAGAAACGAAAACGAAAGACGACATGTATAATATATCTTTCATTTTTCCTATCAAATATCGAAGGATATTATGTTAATACTCGAAAATGTAATTATTCGCATGCTGAAGGTTACGTCATTCACACATACATAACTGCGTGAAACCGAATCAAACGAATGATCGATGATCGCTGTCATCCAAATATATATATATGTATGTATGAAAATCAGTGCATCAAGGTATAATGATAATAATGATGATAATCATCATCATCATCATCACTTCTATGAATAAAACAAATTGCTTCTTTTTTTTAGAATTTTTATTTTTATTCTTCTTTTCCTGATGTATTATTCTGTCATTGAATGTATCAAGGTGAATTTCATGGTTATTGATGGAGTTCTTTTAACCATTGTCTACGTATAGATATAGCTATATGTTTAGTTTGCAATGCTGTGAAGAATAATATAAGTGATGCAATTTAACCTTGTAAGTATTGATGCTGGACTGGATAACATTAATGCGTTTGATTTACTTTACAATATTATTTTTTAAATAGGATGTATTAGTTAGCTGCGTGATGATGTAAATATATCGGTTCAGACTCACTTACATTTTTCATTTTGTATATAAATGAGAGAGACAGCTTCTCTTTTGATCATTGTCATCCACTCGTTGAGATCAGACAAGATCTACGAACAAAAAAATCTTTTCGTCATATCTTTTCTCATCGCAAGTATACCTACGGTCTTATTATCATACTTGACGTAAATTTTAAATAAGATACGTATACATGACATGTACTATGCGCGATCGAACATGTACATATTGAAATATATCCGGGTTTTTGATCTCATATATATACTATAAATTAATGATGTAAAAAAACGAAATTCACGATTAAAATCACTTTTAACTAAGCAAATATTGTCAAATATGTGTGTATACCTCACCTGATTTTTGTCACTCTTCGTTCATTCGTTTTTTTTATTTTGAATATATGTCATGTCTAATAATCAATAAAGTAAGAGTAACTTTCAAATATATGCACAGATAATGTTAAAAAAAATAAAGAGTGAAGATGATGTGTAGCTTTTTCTCCCCGTCCTTTCTCTATCAATTCATTGTATGGATCTCTTTTTTTCTTCGTCTTTAGTTAATAGAAATTGTGTCTATGTATATATTTGACCAAAAACTCTGTCATAGTACTCACAAGTGAATGTCTTATCTGTTATATGTGGTCAGGTAATTCTAAACGATATGCATAGGTATATGAGTGCGATTTGTGACAGTTTTTTGTTTCGCATACTTGAAAAAAAAATAATAGAGAAAGAGAATAAAAAAATTTAGTTTATGTAACGCAACGTTCTCTTTAGACACGCGAGAAATAAGTGAGTCTCCTATTTTATTCTTCTAATCTCACTGCAAGTATACATATGTATAGGCATGAGAGTGATAATTTGTGTACATACGATTTTTATTACAGTCTTCAATGAATTGTTGACGCAAACAAAACGTTCACCAAGTGTTACAATTTGTATTCGGTTCGATGATGTCCGTTTTTTATGGGTCATTATCTCTTGCCTTTTGTTAAACACTTTTATCATTAGAAATTATTTTATTATAACTTTATTACGAGTATAGATAGTACCATATGAATGACCAGAAGCAAGAGAATCGATTATATGCTTCATTGTTTATAGCAGTTTTTCATCGGCGGTCAATGAAATTGTTCAATAGTCTCAACTAGATCAATTCTCAATAGTAGGTCCTTTTTATTTCATTTCTATTTTCTATTCATCAAATTGACATGAGCACACAAGTAATATGACACTAGGTAATTACTGATGTCTCTTCGTTCAAGTGTTTCTTTCTTTATGATTTTGTTCGTCTTCTTTTAACAACAAATTCACTGTTCTCCATTATTCAATATATTCTACTTCTCTTTTTCTTCCTACAAATCGAAAAATGTTATTATTGTTGAACGATCAACAATCATTAGACTCTTCACTTATTCAATTGATTCTTATGATCTATTGTGTGCATGATTTTTTTCATTATTAGTTTCTAGTCTTATTTAATACATATAGAATTTATAAGAAAAAAAATGTATGTTTAAAAACTCCGATGTTATTGTTACAGTCATCGTATGACATTCAATAATAATGTCAAATGCTGAACATGCCACTAATGAGAAAATCGTTCAAACTAGGAAGGTTAATCTGTTTTATTGTTATGCCTTTTCTTTTGTTCTTCTCTTCTTCTGTTTGAGAGGTTGATTGATGAAGATGAGGTCGTGCTCTGATACACCTGCTTCGTTTTCTTTGTTTCTTTCTTTCTTACACCCATGTACTTATTTGATTACATTTGCGTCTGTATCATTCGATTATCTTCTAGATGATGTTCCGATTTCTGTATTGTTTTCTATTTATTTCTTCAATAAAAACGTGTCCATTAAAAACGGTTGATATTCAAACGGGCTGCTATTGTGGCATAGAAATAGATGGTAGTAATTACATAAATTGTCAACCGCATTCAATTGAGAAAATACCTGAATTCACACGTTCGTATATTCATGACAAATTAAATTTATCGAATAATTATATTGAATATTTAACTAATACATCGTTTCATCAATTGAAAGTGCAACGTATTTATCTTGAAAAAAATCCAATTAAATTCATTGACAAAGAAGCATTTAATACTAATATTCTTCATTATCTTGAAGAACTTTATATTGATTCAATAGGGAATGGTAGTTTAGAATTTCTCTGTTATGGTACATGGAAAAAACTTCGCATACTTAAATTATCAAGATTTAATTTTAATCAATATCAACATTGTTTTGATCGACTTAATCGACTCGAAAAATTAGTTATTCAACATTCACAAATTAATATTATTCCGTATCATATTTATCAACTTCCATTTTTATATGAACTTTCGTTAGTTAATAACGACATTGAATATTTCAATTTCGATGATCAATATTTGTCTTATTCATCATCAATACGAATATTAAATTTAACATCAAATCAACTTCAAACAGTACCAAATGATTTAAATATACGTCTGCCACATTTGATAACACTTGACCTTTCAAACAATTTAATTGAATCTCTACCGTCAATAAATGAAATAACAAAATTAAATATTAATTTAAGTTTTAATTTAATTAATTATTTCGGAGTCAATCATAATCTACATTTCATTGATCTTTCATTTAATCCAATATGTACTATGGAACAAACAACAGATGTATCAAATATAGTAATGAATGATTTAATTCATCTTCATTGTGATTGTCGTTTAGCATTTTTTCTCAAAAAAAATTTAATTGATTTATCAGAATATATCGGCGATAGTCAACCATTTGGAAATCAAACAATGTGTGCATCACCACAAATGTTTAAAGGACAATATTTAAAAGATTTAACATATGAACAATTAATAACGACATGTTCATCAGAGTTACCAGCGAATTGTAAAGAAGTGACAAATTTTGAAGAAATTCAACAGTATGTAAGAAATTTCCTTGACACAATAGAGACAAATGATATTGAAACAGAAGAAAAAGCCGATACTTCAACACAAGGTAAGTTAAAACTAGAAAATTCTGATAACGACAATTAATCCGATTGAATATTAATGAGCGTACAAAGGTCGTGTATAAATTGATTAATCCGATTGAATACTATGCCATTGGAAGCTTATCTTTTATTCAACGATTCTTTGTCTCTATGAAAAGAACAAAAGGGCCGCGTACAAAACCAAGGAAAATCTGATTACGTGACAAAAGTTATCTATTTGCATATTGTTTTTTATTTCATAAAGCATACGAATCTATAAAAATCCTATTGCTGTAAACATTGTTTAATCATAAGATAAGCTTTTGTGTGTCGCAAAAGAAAACAATTTAAATTTTAGCATATATAACTAGTTCAATAGTTAGACAAATATTATTTTTCCGAAATAAACAGAAATCGGTGATCTATGCCAATACTTTACCTTCAACAGTTCCGAAGTGTTTATTTTGCTAGATAGAGAAAAGTCTATGATCATACTAATGGTATTTTCTGATCTTCGTATTTTTTATTAGAAAAAAAGAACTTGAAATTAATTTTTGTACAATCCACATGTATTTTTAGTAAGACTATTCGCTAGTCACAGACGTTCCATGTTATCATCGGGAGCCTTTGTAGATAGAATATTGTTCATGTAAAGTGTGTCGTAGCGATCTAGCAAAATGACTCTATATCATAGAGACAAATCCTTAAAATTTTGATATATTAAGAGCAGTCCTTTGTTCTTAGTGCGATTTCAAAATTGTCTATAAAATTCAATCACTTTCTTATCTTTTATTTTTCAGTAATTGGAACAACAGAAAAACTTGACGATGAGAAAAATTCAATATCGCCTTTTCAGCTGACATCATTCAATACATATTATGAAAATAATGATTTATTAATATTCTGGAATTTCGATGCAAGTGTATTATCGAATTTTTTTCTAAAAACAAAATTTCAAATAATAATCGAACAAGAATTTCCATCGAAAATTGAAATCATTCGGCAAACTAATTATATTTCACCGTATCTTAAACAATATATCATTCCTAATCTATCACCAAATAAAATCTATCATGTATGTTTAATTATAACACGATTATCCTATGGCACTGATAAATATTGTCGCGAAACCAAAACAACTACGAATTCAACTTTGATTCAAACATTAGTTATTAATCGTTCGATTGTTCTGGGCTTTCTCGTTGGTACTTTACTCACAATATGTTTTTTGATAGTATTAGCCTTTATTTGTCATTTGTACTATAAACGAAAACATTGCAATCCAAGATTTCATCAACAACAGAAACAAAAGAATTTTATGTATATTGATCGAAATGATAATGATGAAACATATTCGTATTCATTAGCCTCATCGTCATCATTAAGATATCATAATTTGAGAAAAAATCGTTATAGAACGTATTTAAAACCTGCTTCATCATGGTATTATCATAATTCAAGACAATTATCGCGTATCCGAGCTTCACCATGCTGTTTCTTGCCGTATAATGATAGAACATTTAGTAGTAGTCTAACAACGAATCGTATAACAAGTTTATCATCGGGTTATAGTAATGGCATTGATAAAGAACCTGTTACATCAACATCAATTATGAGCAATACAAGTTTAGATGAACAAAGTCATGTTCTTCGAAGTTCTACTAAACATGTTTATGAGGAAGTAGGTGATCATAATTTATTTCGTTGATTACTGTTTTTTTTTTCGAAGTATTCCATTAGAAATTAATTGTATAATAATCTATATTTTTCCTTTTTTCTTTTCTTTATTTAATAATAAATGTCAAATGTTGTCTTTTGATTTTATTCATGATTGTTAATAACTATATTGGAAAGAAATCTAACAACAACTTTAAAAGTTATATTACCTGAATATTTCGACATTTCAACTTCAACTGTTGTTTTCAAACTGTTATCACTTACCGAAGAATAATATCGCTTATCTATTCGGATAGAGAAAAAAATCTCTTTTTTTTCGAATTAGAATATTTTTAATGACTTCACAAGTTAAGAATCTTAAATTATTCTCATTTTTCATTGTATTATTACGATCGATTTAACGGTTGCGTAAGCCTATTGTATAAAGACAGCAGTCCTCAGCATGCTACTATTATTTACTTTGATAGCCTATAATCCAATGATACTAATTTTATTCTCCAGAATTTTAACTAGCTAACGTGAGTGAGTTTGGGTTTTTCAAAACTCATAGTCAACAGCACGTTGTAAATGCCGACTAGAAGTTGTTTTTCTTGGTTAAGCAATTTTCAGCAAGAAATCAGATGATTGTTAGCACTCAACGACATTTAATCTCCATTACTAAAGCGCATAAGATAGAACATATTGTAAAATCTCAACTTAAAATCAATGTGACATCGTTCGTATGAGATAATATTCTACTAAAATAGTGTATTAAGCGGATTTCTAAACTGAACTTGGACGTTGTTCTATAATAAATATTTTCTTATTGCAACTGAATTTGTAAGCTTATTTAAAACATGGATTCGAATAGCTAGTTTTATATTTCTTTTCAGGCATCTGTTTATTGATAAAAATGACAGTTTTTGTTGAACAACATATATACTCAATCCTCTCTCAATCAAACGACAACTAGCGCCATCTCCGTATTTGTCTATTATTTAAAACTCTTCTATTTTATTTCTGTTTCCTTTAGCATTCTGTCAACAATGGGGTCAATGTTTATCACTAAAATATTGTTTCTATTGCTATTTTAAGTAATCCGATATCACTCTGTTATTGGCAATGATTTTAGCAACGGTAGGCAAATCATGAATTCGTTCGGACCGTTGCGGAGGCTGCAACGGCCGCGTTTTTGCATCGTGGAAATAAACTAACGGAAAACGTTTCATAAATCAATTTTAATTTTTAAATTAAGCACGATGATGAAAAATAAATCAGCAATGTCACTTTTTTCGACATATGCTCATCAAACGAACAACCAACCACCATCATCAACATCATCATCAAGTGCATATCATCTTATTGATAATGAATATTTTGCTGCGTTGAATAATCTCGATGAAATTCAAGAATTTCATAAGAAATTAATTGAAAAACAATCGATTATTAATAATGAAAAAGATGACAATGAAATGGATATGAAAACATTTGCTGAACAGTTTCTTATCGACTCGCCTGAATCGATAAGCAATCATAATCTATCGAAAATAGATACACATCAAGTAATCAACCATTCGTTGTCAATAAAAGACTACGAAGAACTTAACGAATCAATATCTATAAATTCGAATAGTGAAATAAATCAAGAACGGCAACGGCGTAATATTAAAGATTTACCACAATCCAATCATGTCTTATTTACATCAGATGATGACAATGGGAATATATTCGATAGTTTGACAGAAAAAAGCTCTCCTGCACGTACAAAGCGAATTGCATATGAAGATATGAGTTCAATACTACTTACACTAGATGTTGAAAAGCCAAAGAAAAAAAAATCTTCATTAAAAAATAAAACTCAAGAGACAACAATAGGCATTGAATTAGCTGAACAATCCATCATTAGAAAGGAACCAATAGAACACGAACAACTTACTATTACGCATATCAGTGAAACAAAAGAAGAACCTATTGAAATCAATGTATGAATCTTTATTTGTCAATTATTTATTGTGTTTTTATTTTACTTCACAGGTCATTCCAACAGTTCCAATGAGTTTTGGGACACCTGAATAGTGAGTAATGATTGAACTAGTGACTTAAAATCATTAACTTTCTCTCTCTCTCTCTTTATATCTAGTTCTAATCATCTGGATGATTATGTACAAAATATTCATCGATCATGTTCAACAAATGTATCAATATCTGATTTTCCATTGTTACGTCCGAAACGAATTCGTAAAAGAAAAAACCTCTACAGTGAAGAAAGTGAATCATTGATTAAACCAAAACGAGTACGAAAAAAACGAACACAGACAAATGTTACTCCAGCATTATTAACGGATGCAGAAATTGAACAACAATTCGGTGAACGTTTATCTCCAACGGTGAAATTAGAAAATGAAGATGAAAAAGAACAGAATTTTAATAAACAAATTGGCATTGAGTCTCAAGTGGTACCGGCTGCACCTATTGAACTGGCTCGAGCGAAATTAATCAATGCGTTAGGACGTAAGATATTTTTGAAAATTAGTAATTAATAAAGATACATATTCAACGGTCAGGTGCCTTTCGAACTCCTAACTTTTCATTGCGTAGTGAAGGAAGACCTGATCAGAGTTGCTCTTGTTTTAACGAGTCTACAGTACTCGAGTCAAATGTTAGACTGAAATATGTATCGAGAATACATTCTTCTTTTATACCTCGAATGGTAAGTTAATAGTCGTTCACTTTCTGTCTAGATTTAACTAATTTTCGTTGCCACAATTATATATTCTATCGATACTATTCTATATAACATAGCAGATTACGTCTAGCTGTTATTTTAGGTGGTCATGGTCCTGATACATTTTTATTGAACGTTCGTTCTCGTGAAAATAAAATGTACGATATTGAATTAGCTATTTATAGCACAACTGAATGGCATTTACATCGTACAAAAATTTTAACAAAAATTGAAGAGGTTACTTGCGTAAAATTCTTTTTTAAAAATATTCCATTATCTATTTCAGACTCTGCGCGGTCTTCGTGTTAACTGGGCCAAAATCGCTATCCGAATTGATCACTTTGATGTTCAAATTTGTACATCATGTTCACCTGCTTCTCCGACATCATCATCATCATCATCATCATCACTAACAAATACGAATTCATCATGGGTTTTAAAAGTATTAAGTGAATCTAGACCATTGATTGTTCATATACATGATAGACGATATCCTCAACAACGAGATTTTATCAAATGCCCATGTTCTCAATGTTCATCAAATGAGTAAATTACTCTAAGAAAGCAAAACAAAAACTGATTTGACTTTGTTTTAGATCCTCATTACCAATTATTATTAGTGTTTCTTCTGTAGAAACTACAACAACAGCCAATAGTCATTTATCACATCCGACTATTCTTCGTAGCAGCCGTCAAACACTTAAACCGCCTTTATCATCGTCATATAATATTCATACAAAATTTTTTCAAGCTCTTATCAATCAATATGGTACACATACGATTAGTTCAGTAACACAATGTACACTTGATTTAGCATTGATTGTAAGTGTTCATTCCTCTCTAGCGGATCTCTGTGCGTCAAATGATGATTATGAAAAAACTTATCAACAAATTATTGATCCACTCAAATATACAATAAATAACAGTGAACATTTTCGAGTATCAAAATATTTTCGTCAACCGAATGTTTTAACATTTTATCAGACAATTAAAAAACATAAAGCAAATATAAGAAATGCACAGTGTAAAAAATATTCCGAGCAGAATTTCAGTTTTCAATATTTATTGATTTTTATAGCTATGCGAAATATTATTTTTGATAATATTTCAAAAACATCAAATGTAATTTTTCAAAAACAACCAACAAATCGTCGTTGTCTTGTCATGAATCATTTTGAAAAAAGTCATCGAAATCAAATGTTAAATCAAATTTATCGTACTAAAATAAAACAACAAGCTCACTGTACACCAATTATTGAACTGAAATCAATCTTAGACGAATCAACAAGCAATGATGAATGTCATAATGAAGAACCAATAAGAAAAGTAACGAAAATTATATCAACAAGTACAATAAAAAAGGATTCACAACGAATTAATATGATTGTAAGTTGAAAATGTATTCCGATTTGATTCTATTGTAAAATTCTTTCTTTAGACAACGCAAGAAATTACTCCTCGTGTAATTCGTTTATCGATTAATAAATCATCACTACCAATGAATTCAATTCGATTAGTATCAACAACATCTTCACATTCTTTTGATAAAACTCAAGTATTACCATTAGTACCTAAACAGATTAATATTGTCAAGTCAATATCATCATCTATTACTCCAGCGATCAAACTTGCTAATCCAATACTTATTTCTAATAAATTTCAGTAATCGTCCGTAAATTGAAATTAGTTGTTTATGCATGAAAACTCTGTTTTAGTTGAAAAAAGTCTGTATATTATTTGTTATGAAAGATTTTTGTATGTTTATTTTTTTGTTTTTTTGAAAAAAAAGAAGAATTCTTATTGAAATTAAGATTTTCTATTGATCAGATATCTGAGACACAATCAAATCTAATTAACTAGACTGGAAAAGTACCAGTTCACAATAGACATTTCTTTTGATCATATGATTATGATGTCCAATATGTGCAATTAATGGGTGGGGCAAAAGTTTTGCATTAGTTTCGTTTTTGATATAACTCTGTGATGCAATATCATAGAGACTTGATGTTTCTTTAGCTAGATAGAGCGAACTGTCTAATGGAAAATATGTAAAAGAATATGATTGGAAATGTTTCTCGAAGGCCGCACAAATCTTAGAACAAATCTAACTTTGATCGCAGTTTTTTTTATCCAGAAGTATTTGTTTGAGCTTTTTCATTGCCCACTTTCGGCGCGTTCGAGCGGCATATACATACAATTGTTTACTACAACGAAGGCATTGATTTAGTATTAAAATAATTGGTTTAGCATGCAAAAGACAATTTGATTCAAACACATTAAGTGTTCAAATTTGACTTTCCAACGCGAAAACAAACTTTTGCCTGAATATCTGACAGAGAAACTGTATCCTATTCCAAAAACTATCGTTTAGTGGAGAACTCAATAAACTTTCTTTTTCATATAAAGCATAGCTTCTGACATTTTCTCTCTCAGAGTAGAGTTTATTTTTTTTGACTACTATCAACAGTGATGGAAATTCCGTGACCTGGATGATATCTTACAAGTGTTCGTTTCGACCGTTATAAAACATGTAGAAAAAAATCTCTTTTTTGTACAGCAATATTACTCTATCCTTACATAATAATCTGTGGATTGGACGAATAAAAAGAGAACCTGTCTAATTATAGGAAGTTTTTTCTAGAGCCAAAAAAATTGCGAAAGAGTTCTCCATCTCCTTTTTTTCTAATATTTGTGTGGCGTTCGAAAAACATTTGCAATCAAATTCTTTTATATATTTTTGCACTAGACATTTTGCTCTTTCTAACCAAAGTTATATCAAAAACAAATTCATGCAAAGCGGTTTGCCCTGCCCGTTAGTAAGGATTTAACCGGTAGAAATATTTAGATGGAGAAATTTCACGTGTTTATCGCAGAATACGAGACATTCCGGATCTTCCTATCGTGTTGAAACCTACGACGAAGTTTTCACGAGTGAAAGTAGTTATTTATTTCATTAAAGTATTTCTTAAAATGATCCATCGTTATAAAAGAGGTCAAGCCTGATTTTACAAAGAGCAGCAAAATGTTTATTATCATCTCAAAGAATTTATTTAATCAAATGCACAAGTGAATAATAGTTAGACTGATAACATATTTGTGACAGTGGATTGTAAGAAAAATGTTATCGAAGTCTTTGAAATAGAATAAAAAGCAATACTTTTGTTTAGTTATTGTTTTTCGAGGTCAACTCGGCTAATATCACCCAATCACCAGATCTCGCTCGTTAAAGAACACTAACTGTGGTATCTCGACGTGCCCAATATTAACAAAACTTAATTGATTCACATTAACAGTGAATCTATTTGTGTTATGCTCCGAAAAGTTAACAATGGTCAGACTGTACCATATGACGATAAGTTCTAACTTTCGAATGATTCGATTGAGAATATAGAGAACTTCAGTGGTAATTGGTTCTGTATGTAGATGAGATTTCAGCATTCTTTTAATATCGTTTAATGAGAGCCATTCAAGCATGAACTTTTCGTATAGCCACAAATTTAGAGTATGGTTTCCTTCGTTGTTTATGTCTTCATATAAGTAGGAGTGAAAGGCAAGAAGGAAGAATAAGTAAATTTCTCGAACCCATTGGTTTGATTGCAGTTGGTTAGGAAATACACCAAGTGGAATACCTAAATCATATCTATCAATAGCTGTCTCGCGCTCACGAAGATAATGCTTA
Organism: Rotaria socialis; assembly: GCA_905331475.1. Lineage (NCBI taxonomy): Eukaryota > Metazoa > Rotifera > Eurotatoria > Philodinida > Philodinidae > Rotaria > Rotaria socialis. The sequence continues at coordinate 32,201 of CAJNYU010002679.1, read as the reverse complement.
AGGTGTTGAAGTCTATTCTGGATTGAATGATTCAACTTCGCCTTTCGTGATATTCTATCGAACGCCCAAAAAGTAGACCATTGGTCATGTTCAATCTCATATTGAAGTATATCTTTTAATGGTATCTTTTGATCTATTCGTTGATATGAAATTGTTGTTTGTTTGCTTTCTTTTACTTGTGACGAGCAACGATAAGCGGTCTCTGACACCATGTGATTCGTAAGTTTCGTGATTTTCTGTTGTATTTTACCTACCGCTTGATGTTCAGCATTCGTTTGTGCTAAGTCCAAAGCTTTGTGATAACACTCCAATGCATTCGTATTGGATACGTGCAAGTGTGTATAAGCATCTCCAACACGAAGAAATAGTTTGATCATTATGTTGGGATCGTGTAAATGAAGATTCATGGGTAGAGACGAATTCTCGTTGAACCATTGGTATAGTGCTACTGTTCTTGTTGGCGTTCCATAGTTCATTTCTTCTAGAACGAACAGAAATCGATCATGTTCAGAGGGAAATTCAAAGCGATTGTTATTCGTAAACGATCGTTTACGTAATTCGATGACTTTATTATTTGATTCCGGATCACCCAAGCATTCGTACATGGTTACCACAAATGGTTCGTTGTCGCGTTTTCTTGATCCATATGTTTTTTCAAACTGACGCCACCATTTAGACCAATCAATCTCATTTGCTGTCTGTGCGTACTTTTTCATAAAGTCAAATAGTTCCTCCTTCATATCATCTGTTTCATGATGTAGTTGGGAACTCAAGAAATTCCAATTATAATCAAATTTGAATTCATCAACAAATAATTCTAATATGATAGGTATCCAATGCCGTTGTTTTGTCTCCTTCCCGATATATTTCACACGAAAGACACTCCCTAAATTGAAAAGCACCTCTTTTTCATGAGGCATCGTAGTATGTGTTGTAATATCAACAAATCGTTGAGAAGATGAACAAGGCAATCTGTTTGAAGCATTATCCGGATAGCAGATGACAATTTCCATAAAACAAGGAATCCAACCTGGTCGATCGCAGGGAATGAATCCCAATGCAATTTTTGGATCAAGCGATGCCGAACCAAACATATTGAGAAAGACAAGTGAATCTTGTGATCGACAACGTTCACTCAATTGCTCGAGCTCAATTTTTCTCATATATTGACCTCGATAAGCAACTCGAATAGGTTGTATTGATTTTTGTTTCCAATGAGTATGAGTAGAACGCCAATAAAGTTTATCCAATTGTTTAGACAAATCGCTGATGTATGGCTGAAATTTCGTGATAATATCAATGTTACGAGTTCGCAATACACGATTGATGATTCGATAGGTAAAACTATCTTGAGTATAGTAATCTATAGCTTTCTCTGGAGTATAATCTTTCTCAAAAGCATCAATTTCCTTCAACATGCCTGTTGATCGTCGATAAAATAAACGATATTCGTCAAGCATTTTCTTCCAGGCATCAGAAGTGCGTGGGTGTTCAATTAAAATTCTTATAAACAAATGATATAAGCGACTATTAGCCGCTGATGCTTTTTCAAACGCATTTCCATGTGCAAATGACCAGCGGCTTGCGAATTCCTTAATATCATTATAAATCAAAGTTAAAAGTTCTGTTTTATCTTCGAAAACAGCACGAATCTTTGGAATTTTATGAGCCCATATGGTATGCTTTGAATGTAGACGACAAAATACATAAATACATTCTATTTGACATGTTGAAACCAATTGATTACAATGCATTTCACCGAGTACACCAGAAATGATAAGAAAAATTTTGCAATGTTTATTCACTTGAATGAATGCCAGACAAGATTCAATATTATCAAAGCCGTGTATATTGTCATCCATCTTCTGTTGAATATCAATGAGTAACGTTTGACAATCATTCATCTTCAAGTTTTCATCAACGAAAACAATAATATAGTCAGTCAAATTATTTTCTACTTTCAATGTAAGCGACTGCAGGATTGTAGGATCAATTTGCCGCACTGACTCCGGTCTTATAATTTCATCAACATCAGAAATAATCGATTCATTTGTGTTATTCATGGCCATTGCGTAATATACACATAGATATTTCAACTATTTATCCTAAATATTTAGCAATAAAAAACAATCTAAACACTCTTTTCTCTCATAGAAATCAGTAAAAAAAAGTTTCATGATATGATTATGTTGTGTGCACACTTCTTCTTTATCAGTTGTCTTTCAAAAAGACTGACTCATACTATCAAAGTGCCCTATATACTTGATTTACTATATTGCTTGTGTTACTACCATACACCAAGAAGCATTTTAAATGGTTGAATCAGATCTTTATGAGGACAAAAATCAAGGTCTTTATCATCGACACTAGATGATATTTAGTTTGAATTTTGAGTATATATTTTGAGTGGCTGAATGTCGACACAAAACATGGGATGCTAACGAAAGTGACGATGAATATTAGTTAGGCAGGCCTTGCCATTGACCGAAATCATTTTGCAGAAAACGTTGCACTGCGAAAGGGTTACTAAGAAATATCATTGAATTTGTAAAAGAAGTACGGTGCACCAAAGTCAAAAATCGAGCAGGATAAAAAAAAACGTCCTTTATTATTACATGGTAGATAGAGCTCGATGAGTAGATCATGAATATCATCTATAAAATGTTTCTAGGCTTCCGTTTTGGTTGAGAAATTTCCAAAATACAAACTACACCTGAAAAAGTGAGTATTTCACTTTTTTAGAGAAAACTCGAAATTTACCTAGTTTAACAATGTTCTAGGTTTAGAAAACTACCATCATCGAAGTCAGCATGAAAATCTGAATCTACTGAAGTAACGTTGACCAGTAAAAAACATAAGTTTCATGTTTGAGGAGCTCAGCTAGGTCCCCATATAGACACCTCGAAATTGATGTCTCGCAAAATCATCAAGTATTTTTTTTTGAAAGCAATTCTTGAGAGTGTGGGTGTGGGTTTGGTTGTGGACAACTAGTTAAACCACACCCACACCTGAACTCATGCATCAATATCCATAGTGAAAACTTCAAGGTTGAAGCCTTCCGTTTTCAAATTAAAAAAATACATAATCAAATATAGTTTTTATCTGATAAGTCGGATAGAATTTACCGCTTACAAATATTCGTACTGCTCAATTCAGAAAGAAAAAAGATTTATTGACTATCGCTCCTCTATAATAATGTTCCATTCCTCTATAACTGCAGAAAAGAAAAAAAGAATAAGGTTCGAGCGAGGCTTGAACTCGCGACCTTCTGCGTGTGAAGCAGACGTGATAACCACTACACCATCGAACCACGTTGTGCTGTTCGTGGTTTATTTTACTCAATGTTTTACATATGAGCTACAAAAGGATTTCATTTACAGTCGATCTTATTGTATTAAAATTTAAAGCGTAAATTTTTATTGCTGATTCAATAATAATTGGTTAGTTAACTTTTAATTAAAAAAACATTTTTGCGAAACAAAACTACATAAAGGTCAAAAAGCATGGTAGTCATGTCTCAATCATAAGGAATGATACATTTACATTAAGCTTTCTACAAACAATAATACATGAAGCAAGCACATTGATCAAAGTAGAAATTGTGATTGTTGACTTTGTCTATTTTGCACAGGTTTAGTATCAGATGAAATTATTGCTTATCTTGTATTCTATTATGAATCCGTTTTTAATAGCAGTTAAATTTGAAAAGAGTTTTATAGTGAGCAATTCATTGGATCATATTATCAAGTGGTTCTCTAGATGTAAATGTTGATGTTAAACTTTCATCATTATTTTGAATAGATATTTGCGATTGACTTTCTAATTGTGCAGCAATATCTAACATAGATGTATCGAGTTCATATTGACTCATTGAAGTAGCTCGTTGAGAATAATATTGATGAAATTGTTTTAGAGTTTTATCAATTTTTGATTGTGAAACACCTGTATTGGCTTCAAGAATAGCTAAATTGAGTAAAGCTATTGGATCGGTTGGATCAATTTTGAGAGAATAGTTAAAAGATTTTAAAGCATTATTAAAATCGTTTAATTTCGATAAAGTAATACCTAATTAGAGAATAGCAACGATAAAATAATCGAAATATTGAAAATTTCTTTCACCTAGTAAAGTATAACTGGGCGCATGCCTTTTATTAATTCTAATAGCTGACTCTAGAAATATGGCAGCTGATGCATTTTGCTGTAAATATAAGTGTACAAGTGCCAAATTATATAAAACATATAATTCAAATGGTGCTAAATAATTTGCACGTTTTAAACAACTAACAGCAGCAACAAATTTCTTTTTCGAAAAAAAACACATGCCAATATTATTCCATACTTGTACACATTCAGGTTTTCGTCTATAAATAATGCGATATTTCGATAGGGCAACATCAGCATCACCATGCTTTTGTATAACTTGACAAGCAGCCATTATAGCAGGTGTATGCGTTGGACTAAATGTTAATGCTGTACCAAAACATTCGAATGCTTTTGTATAATTTGCTTTCTAAAAACAGAATTATTTGAAGAAAAACAAAACTGCAAAGAGGAAGACTTTAAATTTTACTTCAAATGCCACAAGACCAAGTTGAGTATAGAGTTCAACTGATTCAGGATTACGTCTAACACCTTGTTCATAAAGTGCTTCAGCTTCAGTCCGTTCACCTTCTAAGAGATAAACTTTACCAAGAGCTAAAAACGATGCATCTTGTATTTCTGTGACTTGTAAGGCTTGTAAAAAATACTCTTTTGCTTGTTTTAATTCATTTAAATGCGTATAACATAAACCTAAATTGTGCAAGATTTCCCAATCGTTTGTTGTCAATGTTAATGCTTCTTTATAGGCATCGATTGCTAATCGATAGCGTCGGAGTAATGCTAATGATTTAGCTACTTGCTTTATATTTATTAAAGATGGACTTTCAATAGCACAGCGTTGAAAACAATCAAGTGCTTCAACAATAAGTCCTTTTTGTCGATGAACAAGTGCTTGAACATATGTCATATAAGTACTTTTATGCGATTGAATATGTATAAATTGTTGAATACGATCATATTCTCCACGAGTATACATTCTATGTAGAAACCAATTATATTTATCAAGTGTGCAAACTTCATTTAACGGGTTTGACGAAGCAATAAAAACAGCTGACGGATAAAAACTTGAAGATGATGAAAATTTACTTGATGTTGTAGCAATAGCAAGATGAGATAAATCAGCGGCTGCTGTTACTAATTGCTTTATGCCAAGACGATCCTTTCTCTTTTCCATGAAACGTCACTAAACTATAGTTATGCCTCTATTTTCCAGGAATCATGCTTCCTTAAGATATGCATCAGTTTTGAAGAACTTCTATGGACACGAGATTTTTTCCATCATGTTTCAAAATCATTCTGCTTCTAATAAAAAGGACAAATGCTTAGTAACATGGCACAACGCTAGCAACGAACGTTTTTCCATATGAGAAGGTGAGAAGAACGGTAAAGAAATAAAAAGAAAAGCATGATTTTCCTTTCTTCGTAAGTTATAGAATATAGAGCTTCCTAGAAAATGATGCATAGCTATGCTAAAGTACTTCGACAAGTATCTGAAAATATGATTGGAACTTTGCCATTAGATATACGCTATTTCAATGTTTTGCATGATGAATCTCCTGGTAGATTAGGAACTTTATAATAATATTGTTGTTGTTGAATGAATGAGTTAATATAGTTGCATATATGATAGTCTATGATTGTTAATATACAAGATAATAATCGATAAATTTTCGAATTTTCTTTTTTCTTGTTGTTTTTGAAGAAAGAAAAGTTAAACTTATTTAAATAGATTGATCGTGACTGAGGGTAAGATATAATCATAAAAACTAAATTTTCTTTTTGAATTTCTATAGGGACGTTATTTATATTCGTGTCACATTACAATGAAATTATCTTTTCTGTTCTTTTTAAAGAATTTCAAATATTCTTTTTAGCTTATTCACAATAAACAATCGAGTAATTTAGGAAACAAAACTAAAATAAAATGACAGCGCGAGTGTAACAATCGGACTATAGGGAGGTACAGGAATTATTATCCGTCTGCCGGATATTCACGAACATTGTAAACGCAGACAACCAGTCAGGACTGGAAGTGATGCGTATCTAAATCGAGCCCTCGACAATTCGACAGACGGACAAGAACACAGATGGCAGTAAATAGGTGTCCATGATGAAATTTAACGACATCGAAAAAAAAAGAAACAAACTAAAGAAGAAAAATAAAATAAAATGATAATAACAAGATCTCAATGTGCTTTTTCTTTCGCAAGAGTTTTAAGAATACATAATCACGAAAGTTTGTCTCTATCATTCTTGCGATGCCACTCGGAACATTATCTGCGTCAAATGACTTTTTCATACATGTGTCAGATGGAAATCGAATTGATACAGTAAATTTTCATGTTATACTGATTTATTTGAATAGAATACTTGGATGAATAAAATATGAAAAAATAGCTCAGAAATTTTTTTCTTCTTTTATTCATCTGTAGAAAACTTCAAATCATTGAAACTTAATTGTATTGTGTTGCTGTTTCGTTGTTATAAAAAGAAAAATTTCATTCCGAAAGACCTAGATGACACAGAAAGAAAAAGCATAAATGAAATGATGTATCCATCGCAACAACACTTAAATCAATTCACCGATGAAAAGCAAACTAAAGTAGAAAAGAATAAGGTGTGGATGTTAATTAGGCGGAGAGTGTTTTCATCATCCGCGCTCACACTCTCAAAAATAGATATGTTTTGCAATCCTGCATGTCCGTTGAAATATCACAACTACGTCAGATTATTGCGCAATACTGGTGAAATTATTTCACATGATTTCTGTATGTTTCATTTTTCATCATTAGTTTTCTCTCAAGTTGAAGCAGCGTCAAGTAGACTTTATCAATGAATCAAGAAAAGCTGAAGTCAACACTATCGTCATTGGCAATGTACACTCAGGCAAGTCCATTTTGATCGAACGAACCAGAGAGAAATGCGAAAAGGAAGCCGCTGCTGTTAGTTGTCCCTTATATTTATATCAATGTTATTCTGCACAATATTTCTACTATTCTATAGACGGGCTGTGTCTCATTCAAATTAGCCTTGGAACAAGTTAAGCACCAAATTTCACAATCGCTCATCTTCTTTCCCGATAACTGGATGAATAAGTTTACGACTGCCAAGTATCATATCACCATGACAAAAACTGCGGATCAACATGATTTCTTGAACATGATGGACAAAATAATGCTGGTATTCTTTGACTATTCGTTCAAAAACATAGGCTTTTTTAGCGAGAGGTCACACATAAAAAACGAGCTATCGAAAAATATTTGTTTTATCTTTCGCACAATTTTATCCATATATTGCATAGGCGAACTGTGTGATCTTGGTTGTGTCAGCTTGTGTTGCTGAGTTCAAGATCTGCAGTGCTGACAATAGTCAAATGCGTGAACAAATTTTACTTTGCTACATGTTGGGTATCAAACAAATGGTTGTTGCTGTAAATAAGATGGACGCTGACGATGTGTTATATGATGAAAATCGTTTCAATCAAATAAAAAGTGAAGTGTCCCATTATTTAAAAAAAGTCGGCTATCAATTAGATCATGTGGCTTTTGTGCCAATCTCCGCTTGGGAAAGTGATAACTTGGTAACAATATCGAATAATATGCCTTGGTTCAAAGGTTAGACCAAGGAAACCAATGAAGGCAGTACTATTTGCAAGACATTTTTTGAAATTCTTGATGTCATCATTCAATTGCGGCGATTCGTCGATAGGCCACTTCGTTTATCCGTACAGGATATCTATAAAGTAAACGGCATAGGAGCAGTGGTAGTTGGTCGAGTTGATACAGGTGTTCTTAAAGTAGGCATGTCTATTTGTTTCGCCCCGTCTAATCTGACGTCTACAGTCCGATCAATTGAAATGCAGTACACAAATTTACAAGGTTATTTTATCTACTCTTGATAAATGGATAATATGATTATTTATAGACGCCTTACCCGATAATATTGTGTGTTTCAATGTTGGTAAAATTCGTGCGAAAGAATTGCGTCGTGGTTTCATCTGCTCAGACACAAAAAAACGATCCGGCTAAAGAGACAACAAGTTTCATTGCTCAGGTACAGACGATCCATCTCATACATCGAAATAGCAGTATTTAGATGCGCATATTTGTTCTAAAAACCTTCCCAATTGTGACCATAGATCAGGACATCTATTCAATAGAATACTGTAAAATTCTATAATATAAAATAATGCTCTTTTATTTTTGAGAGAAGGATTTATTTTGAATAGGAAGTTCAGATTCATTCAATCAAGTAATGTTTGAACGAATACTTTTTTCAGATTGCTATGCTTAATAGCCCAAGTGAAATTGAGCTAGGCGACAAACTTATGGTCTACTGCCATACGGCTTGTATTAATTGTCAATTGGTTGAATTTCTCGACAAGATCGATTATCAAACGGGCGAGGCAATTGAGGCATCTTCAAATTTTATAAAATCAGGCGACCTCGCTACAGTCAAATTGGTTTTATTACAGCCTGCCTGCGTTGAAAACTTTCAAGACTATCCATCGTTGGGTCACTTTACTATTCGTCAAATGAATCATACGGTAGCCGTTGGTATCATCAAGGATGTTGAAAAGATGACAGCCGTATCTTATGATAATCCCACATCAAAGATTGACATCTACTAGGTGTGGAAGTGAATCAGTGAAACGAACACTCCATTCACATCCACATCCTGCGCTTATGAGAAACAATAAAAATGAGTTCGTGCCGTAGCATTGGAGTCTTCATCAGTTATAGAACTTTACAAATCATTAGATATACAGTTTTTGGTATGTCATCCACACGCACACGCACACAGATCCGACATTCGATTTGAATGATGCATTTATTTGTCTCCTTTTAGATTGAGTGTGTCAATGTGGGCTAAAATATGGATAACAGTTACATGCACACCCTTTATTTATCACTAGACGATGATTTCTTCGTATGAGTAATAAACTGTTTGTACGTGGTGGAACAGAAAAAACCTGAACCCATTTTATTTTTACTGTTCACGATGGTTCAGATGAAAATCCACGTTTTCGAAAAAGAACTAGATAATAAGATAAAAAATATTTAAGAAAATAAATTTCAATGCCTTTTTTGTTCTTACATATACCAACGTTTAGTTATTTAGAAAAACTCCAAAGATTTAATATTACCTCTATTTTTTTAGCCTATTTAAATCGATATTGGATACAATCAATAAATATCAAATTATATGATTGAAAATTTACAATAAGATCTATCAAAATTCGTACTGAAGAAAAAAACATATTATATATTGTCCCTATCGATTTTGATCATTGAAAAATTCAAAAGATATCCTTAGGTTTCTAATATTTAATATTTTTTTAATTATCAAGCTATTCTCATATATTTTTTGATCGAATATAACCAAACAAAAAAATATGACAGCTTACAAGAATATTTATTCATAGAATAATTTCAAAACTCTCTATAGTACCCAGAATATTATGAAAGAAGAAGAAGAAGAAGAAAAAACGTCTGTGCAATCCGTACATGTGCAATCAAAAGGGTCAATAAATATGTGTTCTTTTAGTATCAAAGCAGATTAAACATTGGTACAGGTACATGCCAGACGGGTAAACTAAAATGACGTAAATAGAGGAGAAATACAAAAAATGTACTTTGGATAGAATAATAAATTTGCTGGCTATTACATGTAATCTAGATAATTCAAACAGTAAAATGCTTCTGAAACTTTTGAATTATTGATATGACATTTGATAATCGGCTAAAAAGAAATCCATCGTTTTCAATAATGCATAAAGTATAAAGATCAATTAGAATTATTTCAACACAATGATTATTTATGTTTGTTCAACAGGATAGAGAGAAAAAGAAGAAGAAGAAGAAGAAGAAGAAAGACTAAAATACTTACAATAAAATAATCAGATAAATTTCTTACGAAAATTAACAAAAGATAATTAAATTTTCAAGTAGAATACAATAGAATACAGTGTTCGCTTTGATGATGCAATCAATTACAATGATACAATACAAATGTCGATAGAAAAAATTAAATTAACGAGAAGAAATAAAAGAATTTCTATTTTTATTACGACTACTTTCGATATATAATGCTGATTGTAGTAGTAGTGCTTCTACTATGGGCCACTTAATGCGCTCATTCGCATCTTACATTCGTCGTATCGAGTGTATTATGCTAATTTTACTTCAACAGTGCATGCTCGATGTGCAAGATGACGAGCAAGCATGTTGAACACGCATCACTGCCGTAATAGAAAGTATACACCTGAGTTTGAAGGTCGTGACTCTTGTACAAGGCTTTTTTCTTTTTCTTTTTGTCTATACATTCTTCGCCTTTTTACCTTTTCAATCACGTAGTTCAGTTCTCAACATAAAATATTCTGAATGAAAGTGACTATGTTTATGCTTATATAACGATAAGTTGCTGTTGAAAAAAACAACATCGGTATTATCCTCATGTACAAAAGATGTAGCCTAGTACATGTACTTGACATGAATAATGTCTATATTATTTACGCTTTTATTCTTCAATATAACAAGTATTTATAATATTCACTAGAATGTCTTCTTAATGATGCATTTCGATATAATTATCTTTCTTTTCTTTTTTCTTTTTTCTACGCAATGCGTAAGAAAATATTACGTTGTCTTTTATCTATACGTCGTTCTCTCTTGGATGATTTGCATAATTTTATGAGATATACAGTATAGGTATACGATTTAGTATTTAGCTATATTTACACATTTACTTGACATACTGATAATAGATGAAAAACGAGCCTATAACAAATTTCATGTAAGATAAAACTTTCATTTATTGTTTGTTACTCGTAGAAAATGAACAAACACGTAGGCATCATTAATCACCAATGCTTTCGTTCGTTCGCTTATTAATTGTTATATTGTTAAATATTCCATCGTATCTCTAATATAGATGAAGACTTTTTGAGTGAATAGAATTTGCGTTCAATGTCGTAATATCAATCTGTTACACATTGACTGAATTATTACTTTTTCTCTTCTGTTCTCGAAGGTTACCGTTGATTGTTATTACTGCTCTCCATCTTTTTCTGGTATGCAGAGAATGTTTGGTTAAGAAAACGCAGGCAAACTATTGTCCCACGTCTTTGTCAGAGACATACAGAAAAGTCATAGTAAATTATCCCATAGACAAAAGACAGTTTTAATTAGGCTATTCATTATTCTATTTCTCTTTACTTTTTGAATATTATATCAATGACATAATAGCAGCTGTATGTGCGGTTTCATGCATTAATCATCTTTTGAGTAGCATATTATAACAGGAAATAGAAAGACCGGAAAAATAAAAAGTATGTAAAAGAATTCATAGTTCATTTTTTTCAATATATTCTTCTAGAATTATTCCACAAAATAGATCGTATTGAAAATTACATATTATGGCAAGTACAAATGACGATGAATATGTTGGTGGTGAACGCAATCGTTCAAGTTTTTTCTATCGTTCGTTATCACCATGTTCGTTTGAGCGATTACGCACGGAAAATAGTGATTATTTTTATAAACCAAAACGTGGTCCGTCTACAATGAAATCAAATATAACTATAACGCGACCAATAAAAACATTTGAGTCTGTCACAAAACTTGTTGAACTTCTAACAAAAAAGCCTACTAATGGACAAAATCAAAATGGAGAAAATATTGAATCATCATCATCACTGTCAAAAACACTTCATGAACAAAAATCATCGTCGTCACATTATTCAAGTCTTTTATCGATGGACGATGGAGATGCATCGTCAAGTAGTTCGTCAACTTTTTCATCACGATCCAACTCGTCTATATCAACGATACCGGAACATGAATCTCAAGTTGTTGTTATTGAAGAAGAAATATCTGAATTATTAATTCCTACAAGTAAGCCTAAAAATATTACTTATCTGATTATTTTAATTTTCTAAATATTCTAATTGGGTTAACGTCGAATATTTTTCTATCGTGTACTAAAATATTCAAAGGTTACGGTGACATAATGATCGCGAGACAGTCTAGAGTCAATAGATTAAATACCAAAGATTATTTTCATCATAAGTTTATCCATATGTTATTCTTTGTATATTAGATTACTTATTCCGCTGATCTACTTAAAAGATGCAAAAACAAAGAAATCCTTATCAATACAAAACGTATTAATATGCATGGTTATTCATTTTGCTCTTTCCAGATCGCGAATACTTGAAATCCATTCGTATCATTGAATTTTGTGATTAGTTAAGCATGACTGTGCTAACAATAGACGTCTGCCATATGAATAAATAAATGCAGAGAATATGGCATTTCGGGCAGTTGTTAAAAACATAATAATATATCGAATAGAGCTATAGAGAGTAAGAATTTTCATTTCCCATGAAAAAAGTATAGGCCGTCCATCTGTTTATATGCGATCAAATTTCTTTTTTTCCAGCTGTACCATCGCAAAACGAAGAATCAAATCTAACGTTAGATGATCAAAAGGATAATTATTCATCACCATCCTATGATGTACCTGCCATTGGAATTGATATAACAATGACGGGCGTAGCTCTTGTGTTAATAGAACTCTATCCTCAAAATGTCGATTATTCTACAGTAATTTTCCAACGTTATCTGATTTCATTAATTCTTAATAATGAAAATAAAAATTGGTCTATATCAAATGTTAAACTACAAACAATAATTGAACAAGAAGCAAACCTTCGTTTATTTACATTGACACATGATGAATTTGATCATGTTCTTGTGCATTTACAATCATTTATAACTTATAATTCTTCAATGCCATCTCCATTCGTACTTAATATTGCCTTAACAGGTGAACAAAAATATGACTACGAATTAAAAATATCTTCGCGTTTAAATAAAATAAATTTAAATTTTGATATTATTCAATATCGTGCTGAATCATATATGATTGGTTTAGATTTTTTCCTTGGCAACAATCAAATGATTAATATTGATAATCAAGATGAATTAATTGATACGTTAGATAATAAAATTATGACAGATGAATATCAACTCTATCCCTATATACTTCTTCATGCTGAAGCGGCAAGTACATTTTTTTATATTGTTCATTCACCAAGTAACTATTCCGTATTAACATCGAATAATTTATGTTATAAAACTTATTCGAATTTAATGAAATTTTTACAACCTGGATATGACCCGACCAATGATGAACTCATGTAAATATGATCTGTGTTTTCTTTTCAATCTAATCATCACATATTTATGCGCTCGCTGATAAATTATTTTTCAATTTTCTTTTCAAGGAATTCTTCTTCGACCATTCGACGTCCATCGCCTGTTTCGTATGATTTTACACGTTTAAATTTATGTAAAAATTGTCATCGTTCATCAACAAATTTTTCATTTCAAGTACCACTAACGAGTTTTACTCGTATACCACAACGACATTTACCTTCTGATTATACTCATTCGTCAACATCACATTATATCTATCGCGGTTGGATGAATAGACGAACATCATCGTATGACGCGAATTTAATTACCTATGATGTACATACGCAAACCGATGATAGTTTTCTTGAACTGTCATCATTGCAAACATGTTTAGCTATGCATCGTTCGTTATTATCAATGTTTACAATGAACATGGCATTAATTATTAAACTTTTACTTAAACTCTATCCATCAGTCAATTATTGTATGTTGACAGGAGAATTTTTTCAATTAGAAAAGCAAGCTAGACAAGATTTAACAGCATTTCTACAATCGATTGTAGGACAAAATACACCGCGAATATGTCAACTCAAACGAGAACCACTGATAGCTGCACTTGGTTGTGCACTACCTCGAGTATATTTTGATGTTCTTGATGAAGAAGGAATTGTCGGAAGTGATTGTATTAGTTAATAAAATGTAGATTTTTGGTGTTCCTGTTTGACAGATATAGAATGTAGTGTGATTTATTTTTAAGTTTATATTTTTTCGGGTTTTGTTTTTGTTTGCATATAAATTTAATTGAAGTGCATTGAAATTCGTCATTTATATAATCTCGTGATAGAGAAGGACAACAAGCATGTAGGCATCAGCTACAGCTGTAAACTGAAAACCGACCTTATTGAAAGTTTTTCTCACTGGGTTACTATGGCCTGTTCAAATAATTTCTTGGTTGTAAAAGAATTAAAATTCATGATATATGATGATAGTTGAACAACTCTAGAATACAAAATCATGAGCATCATGTATTAAACTTTCATTTGATTGTTTTTTTTTCATTTCGAGGTGTATCTATCGCTCGATAATTTCTTTTTTTTTATACTACTCAAACAAACTGCCTCAGGTATTCTTGTTTTTTCTCTTCGCACTTCTATCAATTAGTAATAAAAGGAAAAAAGCTATCGTACTTTTTTGTTAAGTTTATTTCAAAATGTGAATTTTCAAACAAACAAAATCAAAATAGGAATGCTTCGACTTTATGCCGTTATTCTTCTCTATTCGTTAACTATCATTCCGTATGGTGTAGATAGCTTTTTCAACGAAAGTGTGGGGAATATGACTGTCGCACGCAACATCAGCTGTTACTCGATATCTGATTCAACAGCATCCAATAATTTTCAGTTTTGTGCTATTCGTATTTATCGAAGTCAGACTGCAGCATCAAATATATCATCTACAGTATACAATGGTCTTCGTTATATGAATACATTTCGTCGATTAACTGAAAAGGCTTGTAACGTTACTGTGGCTAGGTCACTAGCAGACACCGGTGCTTGGATTTGTGACGGAACACTCCCATACGAAACGTACACATCTATGGATCTTTGTGTTTGTGCAACCGATAATTGTAACGAAAATTTAACTTCTTGTCAAAATTCAGCTAATAATTCTACAGACATGTTGGGATCGGCAGAATTCATGCCAAATCTAACTTTGATTATTTCATGCAACGACACATCCAATGACAATTATACATGTAGTATGCATCCATTTATCAACATTCCACTATGTCAAGATTATGCCAGAAAAAATAGTGTATTATGTGCGATCACAGTCAGTGGAACTACAACAACACAGGAATCCTTAATCGACGAAAGCTACGAAACTTATCTTTCTGACAAGGTTTATCAAATAAAAACTGTAGTAAACTTAGTATCGGTAGACTCATACAATGAAACACAAAGTAGCGTCTATTTCAATTATATGACTCCAGCGGCGATGCCTTTTGCAGATTGTGCTTGTACAAGTTTTTTTTGTAATCAAAATATTACGACATGTAACTTGCAAACCCCTTTGGAAGTTGAAACAACAACGACGACCACTACTACCACTACTACTACTACTGCTACTACTGCTACCACTGCTACTACTACTACTACAACAACTACTGCTACTACTATCACAACAACAACTACTGCTACTACTATCACAACAACAACTACTGAAAGTACAACTACTGGAGGTACAACTATCACTGATACTACCACAACTACTACAACTACTACAACTACTACTACTACAACAACGACTACGACTGGGACTTCAACTACTCAGAATGCAAAAACGACCACGACTGGGACTTCAACTACTCAGAATGCAACAACAACAACNCAACAACGACTACGACTGGGACTTCAACTACTCAGAATGCAACAACGACCACCACTGGGACTTCAACTACTCAGAATGCAAAAACGACCACGACTGGGACTTCAACTACTCAGAATGCAACAACAACAACAACAACTGGACCAGGTAATCATTCTTCTAGTTATATTTCTTGCAAACAATAGCGTCCGATCTTTTTTCTATATTTGATAGGAGGTGAAAAAGGTCTTGGCAGTGCAGCAACAGCTGGTCTCGCTTGTGGCATTATTTTCTCTGCTCTTATATTCACCGGTGAAATTTTATTCTTTAAATTTATCTACTCGGGTGGCTTAGGTAATACTTTTGGAAGATCAGCAGCTTATGCAGCATGAACATTCATAAACATTTTCTACTTTTTTCCATTCTATAAAATTCGTTTTTTTTTACATATGACTTAATTTTTCATGTTGAATGACTAAATTTTATTGTCGCCTCTTATAAGCATGCTATTAGAGAAAAAAAACGTGCTTACGTTGATGAATGAACTAGCAATAATAACGTCATTTTATGCGGTGACTATCGTCAGAAAGAACAATAATGCTTTGTAATATTGTTTTGAAGCCATTATATCAGAATGATGCACAATATTCAATATCATAATATTAAAACAAACTATGGCAACAACATTGGAACATCTCTCTGTCGAATTACTCTATGAAATATTTATTTACTTTCAATTTCACGAAGTATTCAATATTTTTTCGAAACTTAATTCAAAATTTGCGGCTATTATTCATAAAACGCCATTGATGTCCGTTTACTTGGGTTTCAATGGCATGAGTATAGCGCTAACCGAATTTTATTATAGATATTTATCACAGCCAAACATTGATAATCGTCTTATTTCATTAGATGTCTCAGATACATTAGCTATTGATAATGGCTTATGGTCAGCTGAAAATGTATCTACATTTATCAATCTTCGTCATCTATTGGTCGTTAAATGGGACCGGGGGATATTTGAGAAAATTTTCTCACAAGTTTTTCAGAAGTATTATTTATTAAATACTGATTAGGAGGTCGGTGGTTTAGTAGAAAATCAGAAAATTTATGAAAAGATCTTACCTGAACGATCTTGTTAATCCATTTTAGTCGAGTTACTCCGATTAATAGAAGTCGTACTCCCAATCTACGTTACCTTAATGTAAAATGGAATGAATGTATCATGAATGTGATGTTTTATTTTCACTAGTCAACTCCATATTAGTGGCAGAAGTGAATACTCCCTATGTTCTTCACAATTTACTATCGATGCTTTCCTCTCAATGCTTATATTCGTTTTCTGTTAGCTGGTCTGTGAAAACTGTAATCAAACCACTAGAAACAAATTAAATCTTATCTGACACGCTTGAACAGCTCAAAGAACCAGTGCCAATTGATTGTTATGAGTGTTATTTATGATGGAATCAACGATGATTTTCTTTCTTTTTCACCACCTGTCGTTCGTTGGCATCAAGTTACATCGCTTTGTATTGGTCAACCATTCAATTCAATTCAACTACACTTTCTCTTTTCACATCTGACTAATCTACGTAATCTACAACTGCATTACCGATCAGAATACAATAGAAAATTTGGTTTAAAAGAGCAAAGTTTAATCGATCTTCTTCACGATGCTTCTTTATGCAGTCTAATGGATTACGACAACTCTATCTTTCTACTGGTAGGGATCAACCAGATTTGATAAATATTGCCTATTTAATCGTCGAACGATTACCTCATTTGCAAATCATAGAACTAAATGGTGCTAACGATGAACTCATTAAAATTTCACATATACTTAGCAATGGTCTTTCGAAATTAAATTTTCTTAAAATTATAGGTTGAATTAAATTTGGTAAAGTTTATCAGAAAGACTTACACTATCTACAGAATTCAATTACTCGTTCTTTTCTAACAGAAGTTCCTAACTCGGCAGATGAAGATACACTTTTGTATGGTTATAATAAAATGAAACTTCAAATATTTCTTTTTGTAGAAGACGTGTAGGAATTTTTCAATATGAAATAGATACTAGATTAAAGTAGAAATAGTGTGAATACATCAAATGAATATATTGTGTACGTTGAAGAGCGATTTTATTACTATCAGGAAATCGTACAGTCCAAATTGTTTTCTTCATCAATAATTATTTAAACAATTGATTTTCTAAATAGCTTTGTATTCTATGGTAATTTTTAATCGATATGTACCAAGTTTTGTTTTGTTTGAATTCATATCTTCATGGGTTTCGACACAATGAGTGTGGGTGTGGGTGTATTGAATATTAGTAACCACACCCACACCCATCAAGAAAAAAGCCGAACAATAAAAGTCATCAGAAAACTTTGTAACTTGTATACATCGACCCTATTTTTTATTCTGATTCTGAATATACTATTTGTTTTGGCTAAAAAGTAATTATTATGACCCAAAATACTTAATATCGGCCAAAAAATCCCATCTTTGCTGATCTAAGCAAAACAATCTGGACTCAGGACATGCTTGCAGCTTTATTTGCAAACAAACTATGCATGGATTTGTAGCCCGTAAAAAACTCTATCTAATGGTATATAATACAGAGTGGGTAATCTCTAATTTTAGCGCATAGGATGGTTTATACTGGACACCAGCACAGTAATTGAACGGTATTCAAGAAGTATTTCGCCTAGAAATTATTTTTTTACATTTTTGACAATCGATTTTCAAGTATTTTTCGCGGCCTATGTAATCAGATATAATTCATTTGGTTTGCATTAAGTAACAAGTACATATCCGTAAAACTTCGCAACCAAAAGATACACAGAAAGTTGAAGAAGTAATTGGATCCTAGACTTGTAAACACTAAGCTAAAACATTTGGAAACCATAAGGCATACTTTCTATCATAATTTCCTTTGTGTCTACACGAGCAGGTCATTAAAATTCAATGGAAACGATTTCTGTTGAAATCGCTCAACACAAGTCGGTCCTGACTTCGGACATACTCGCAGCTTTATTTTCAAACAAATTACATGAATCTATAGTTAGTGAAAAACTCTATCGAATTGTGTAAAATTAAGAGTGAGAAAATACGAATCAGCTATAAAATTTTGATTGATAAGCGATTTATGATTGCAAAATTAGATAATTGTTTTGATTTCTATCATCAATTAAATACTTTTGTGCATAGTAATGAACTGCTTTCATATATAGTATTAAAGTATTATTTGCAATTGATTTACTGATGTATTGTTCAAGTGTGTTGATAAAGAAAACATTTATCGAATTGAATGTCAATTGTTGACCATTGAACTAGCATCACTTCTTATTAAATCATCATTACCTATGTAGAATAGAACGGTCCGTAAGCGACTCTAAACGACTGAAAACGATGGCCTTTTAGGTGACGGTTTCCGTGTTGTCGGACACGACTATCTTCTAAGACGAACGTTTTTACCGTTTTGCATCTGTTTTATTTGGAGATAGAAATATGGGTAAAATAAATACTTAGACACTGTCGTTCAACCTCTTGTATTCATTTTATTTTATATTTTATATTATTTTATTTGTTGAATTTCTATTGTATTTTATTGTTTTTATTTTTTTTAGTATTATTTTATTTATTCTATTCTTTAGATTAGTAGATTTTTTTTGGTTTATTCTATTTAATTAAATTAATTAAACAAAATTTTTTTAGATTATTGTATTTATTTAGTTCTTTTTATGTTAGTGTATTTGATTTTATTGTACTTAGTTTTTCCATTTTTATTTTATTTTATTATATTTTAGTTTTATTTCAATTTATTTTGAGAAATAAAATATAAATGAGCAACATAACACTAATTTTTAACGGTCAAAAACGACGAGATTGAGACGATAAAGGGTGAAATTAGAGTCCTTTTATCTCTCGACCTTTTTCATCGTCTAGGGCATTAATTGCGCCGTTTCTTGACCGCTTCAGGCAGTTTAATGCCATCTTTCAGGCGATCGGAATGATGGACCTGGGCATCGGGCAGGTCTGACCAGTCCAGTGGTAATGGTTCATCACAGTCGAAGTCGATCTATCAAATCCACAATATAATAGAAAAGCAGTATATAATCTTAACTCACCTGTGAACATTTTTCTAATCCTGCCAATGGACAGAAAGAGTAGAGTAGTTATTAGCAAAAGTTAAAGTGCACTTTACGTAGCTTGTAAATATTCTGATGAAGATTTATCTATTAATTTATCACCAGAAGAGCATTTCGTTAAATTTGAATCATGGCACATTCCCTGGTCGAACATTACGACGACCTGATACGATCGTAAACGGCAACGTATACTACCGTTTTATAACATTTCCGACCGTAAATCGCCGTAATTTGACGTTTTGGCATGCACCGTAATTCGCCGTATCGTAAACGGTTACTAACGGTCGTAATGTGGTCGGATATTTCAGTATCCGATCGTGTACGACTTAAGTTGAACGACCTGAGTTGATTCTAATTGTTAAAAATAATAAATACAAAAGACTTAATAAAAGCTTTTCAAACTTGAAATTCTTTACCGGGAACAGTTGAATTATAATGTAAAGAAGATATCGAATAGTATCGGTTTACATTAGTAGTAAAAACAGGAATAAATCGACGGAGCATGTTGCAAAACTCGTAATAAATATGAGAAAATTTAGTTGTTTAATTGCGAATAAAAAAAACTATAACAGTCATATCTGCGCTGTTATTGGTCTTCTTTTCCCACTATTTCTGGAAGAGATAGTTGGTTGGGGTGTTACTTTATCTTTTTTGATCTTTATTCTTTAAAAAATAAAGATAAATAAAGCCTTTATATTTATAAAATAAAGATAAATAAAACCTTTATATTTGTAAAATAAAGATAAATAAAACCTTTATATTTGTAAAATAAAGATAAAGATAATCTTTATTTGTAAAAATAACGTTAAAATAAAGAAAAAAAGAAAGATTTTTTACAGTCACTGGTAAATAGATGAATAATTTGTATAACACAACAGAAAACATTCATTGCAGTTCTTGCTTATCATCACTGACATTGCAATATGAAATAATACTAGCAAATGATGGTGAAGCATAAATCATTTATGGAAAAAAATCTAGTGTTCAAAATTTGATAGCCTTGAATTTCTTAGTTTTCTTCGAGCTATCGGGAGAAGACCAAATTTTGGGTTTTTAAGGAAAAATATTTTTCTTTATTCTTTATTTTATCATTATTAAATAAAGATAAAGCTTCTTTTTCTTTTTCTTTATTTTAAAAAGATAAAGATTATCGTTATCTTTACTTTATTAATATAAATATTTTATTTATCTTTATTTTTTAAATATAAAGGTTTTATTTATCTTTAAAAAGTAAAGTAAATATAAAGTAACACCCCTAATAGTTGGCGCAAAGCAAATATTGGCTTCGGTTCATTCAATGAATCACTTCATTAATTTCATCGATACAATACAATAACTGTGGATAATAATAATTGGCCGAAGTAACAGCCGAAGACCGAAGCAACCTAAGAATACGATTGGTCTTTACGAAAAATTCAGTATACCAATGAATGCGAGTCCATATTTTATCAGTGTCTGAATAGTACACACCTAATATAATATTTTGAAAATGAATTCAGTCATATAATCGTAATTTACCTTATCAGAAATTAGGCAACTATACTAAAATTTTATTTCGATTTGAATACAAGCATGGAGATTTTTTCACTAGTTTTTCCTTAAGAGACAAGTCGACTTATCCTCTGACTATTTTTTTCTAATCGATGTATCTTCTTTTACATTCATACCTTTGGACAATTCGAGTTGTCCAAAGGCTTTATCATTTTTGTTTGTCAAGCATCATCATTTTTTGTTGAAAATAAAATGATAAATTTAGAGTAATTCCTGACTCATCAAACTGGATACGAATGGATTTTTTTAAATGAGAGAATTTGACACAAATAAACGATAATATATTAATTTAAAATAGATTCATAGAATTATATTCTTTTTATAGAAAAAAAGAGTTTAATGTTCTCGGATGCAGAAATATAAGATGTTTCAATATTTAACAGAATCTAACATAACATTCAATCTACAATCTGAAAGAATATTTTTCTGCAAATGTATTTCAGAAATATTCTTGCTCATCTACTGACTTCTATTTCTGGCATTTTAAAATATAGTATAAGGGCGCCATCTAATTAAATATTGGTGCTTTTAAAGCGCTGGATGTATATATTTAAAATATCCAATCAGCGCATTCGGCTACTTCGGTCGATTATTATTACCCGTCACATACTGTAGAACATTGAACTCACTTGCCTTGCCAATTTTTTCGCTCTGGTGGTACAGTATCTTACAAATTCATCAAGAATGAATCGAATACTGATTAAGGAACATCTTGAAAATACGTGTACGTAGAAGATCTTGATTTATAAATTTTACTAGCCCATAGAGAGAATATTTTCAAGGTGATTTTTGAAGAAAATTTAAAAAGAATGAAAAATAGAGGAGTTGTAGCAAAAATATTAAACTTCATCGGCTTTCCTTCCATGATGACTGCTCAATTACTCTATTTAGTTGATTCAAACGTTTTCTTTTTTATTCACCTTGTCATGTCAAAAGAATACGAATAACTGCCTACATATGTGTGTATTCACAGAATAGAGAAAAAAAGCGTAGAAGCTGTGCGACTGATAAGACGTGCACATACGCTTACTGTTTCACCCTTTGAAGGTTGTCTGTTTTTTTAACCGAACAGCAACAATGGATCAAAATAAATAGCCGAGTTTTATATTTCCATTTTCAATCGTTGACCAAGGCGTTTCAAAAACAATGCAGCGCAATATGCAGCATGAAAAGCTCTACAGTCTACAAATTAACACTTAAATGGAGAACACTCTGTGATGAATTTTCGATGTTGAAACCCAAATCATTTACTGATACACGATAGATTCAGTTTCTTAACGAATCATATCAAGAAGCCATAATCGATGACCAAATTTAAGCCATCGATAAGTATTGCAATTTTGTTCCCATCTTAGTTTTGATATTACTTGTTAGAGGCGCACATGAACTACATAATAACAAGCCAATTAACGCAAAAAAGAAACAAGAAAATCTTCGAAAATAGATCGCATAGAATTTTTTCTATTTTAAAAACGAAAAATATATGTATCAACTCAACTTTATATTATGAATTGCAGGGCTTTTCAAGTTGTGTCTTGTGATATATTTTGATTTTTTAATACAATGTATTGAAAAATTGAAATTCGAAACGTGTTCATTTATTCTGTCACCCTTCGTTAGGTGGTACAGACACATGTGCCACGGTCTTAGAGGATTAACAAGAATAAATACATCTTGATAAACTTTCTTTGTAGAAAATATTTGTATCATTTACGAAACAAAGTAGAATTTGACAAAAATGGCTGAGACTCACAAGAAAATAGTTCAACAATTTGTACAAGCACTCGATGCTCATCATCTTCATGATCTTGATAATGTTTTGGAACATTATGTTGAAAAAATTGAACACTCCGATATCGTTTTTAAAAATATTGACGAAGCACGAGAATATTATTTCAAGGAACATCAAGCTCATCCATCGGCTGAATGGAAAATTATTGAATTTCAACAAGACGACCAATACAATGATACATTAACAGCTCGTGTTTCATATAATCATCATATATACCATACAACTTATACATTTAGTTCAGGAGGAAAAATTGAAAAAATTCATTCTGTTCCTGAACATCATCACAACACTTAATGAATATTCATCGAGACATTATTTTTAAAGGATACTATATTCAATTCCTACATATTCTTCTTTTTTTCCAAATAAAAGTTCGCCCATTCTTCTTTTACAAATTAAAATTATGTTATACCGTATTTCAAATATTGTCTACAGTGACTGGGTGTGGGTGTGGGGTGTGCGATGTGCGTGTGAGGTGTGGCTTTGAATATCAGAAGATGGAAATTCAAACCCGTACCCACACCCACAGAGCCAGACAGACAGATACAGGTAACTTACGATTTCTAGACCCTATCCTTTCAGTCTAGGGAACATCTCTTTATCGATCATTCCCTCTACTGAAAGGAGTCTTACGAAAAGTGAATTAAATGCGTTCGTTCGCATAGAACAAAAAAATGATTTTTGACCTCTCACATGAAAATGTTCTAAACCGTTTCACCCCAAGTTTTTTGAGCAGAGAGAACATGATGGTGTTGTTAATTTTTTGAAATTTTGTATTTTGCTTTTTTTTAGAAGAGCGAAATGCTTTTTTAGTGAAAAATTAGCTTTCTATAAGGATTGACCGAAGGTAGTCGGGGTTGGGGCATCCGGATTCGGTGTCAGTTTTTCAAAAATTTTTGATGCTGAATTATTTTAGAGAAAATAATTATTTGCTATAAATTTTGACCGAAGATAATTGGGGTCGGGGAACTCTAATCCAAGGTGAGGTTTTTTAAGTTTCGCTTTTTACTTTTTGAGGGAGAGAGACGTTTTTACGAAAAATTAAGATTGTTTAGAAGGTGTAACCAAAAGGTTTCGTGTGGGTGTGTGGGTCCCACACACACATACCCAGATAGACAGACAGACACAGGTGAATTACGGTTTCTAGACCAATTCCTTTCAGTCTAGGGAACATCTCTTTATAGATCATGGCATTTCTCATTATTTCCTATAATTTGACAAAAACAACATGATGTTTTATCTTGATTGATCAGATTACAGAAAATTTTTTCTCTTCTAATCAGAAAAAAACCAGAGGATTGTCTTTGTCAACTTATAGAGAACAATGATAAATCTCCTGATTGACAAAGGCAAGCCCAAGATGTATCCATTGTTAAAAGAGAAAACACCTTCTCTGAAACTCAATTGATTGTTTCTCTGAACATATCTATTTTAGTTTTGATATTTTTAAGGTTAAAACGTTCAAGCATGCTATATTAACCTTAAACTTTAAAATTTTAAATAATGCTTTAATTTTAACATTAAAATTAAAATAGGTACTTCTTCAGACTACGTACACTCTTTTATTCTGATTCGTTGTTGTGTGAGTCAAAATATTCGTAGGTATAGAGATCACATCTAGATGGTCCTCAAGAATTTTTAGAGATCAGTCATAGATATAGGTTTTGAAAAGTTATAGATAGCTCATTAATCTCGGATCAATTAGTTCTAGAAACTGATTTGGACCTGTCAAGCGCTACTGTATAAGAATCAGATGGCGTGCAACAATCTAGAGCGTCTCATGAGTCTTTCAACAAAATTCTTTTCGACGATGATGTACACAATTGATTTCTTTAATACTTTCGAGAGTAGCGACGTCTTCTTTTAGATGATAAAAACAGAATGCTAGATTAGTGGCAATGTTAGTAAGAATCATCTGACTCACGATACTCTCTTTGTCTATAGTGTTACAATCAAATCATATGTATAAAACGCCAGACAACATATAATAAACATTTTACTAGTACCGATGACACGTCCTACTTAAATTTATCATGAGAATTCTACATTATTTCTATTATTACATACAGATGATAGTGGTTTATCTCTAGAATTTTATAGAGAAACAAAGAGTAAGATAAACTTCTTAATAGAAACAGTGTTTTTTGTAGTAATTGAAAACTATCAGAAACACCAATTTTTAAGTCGCTTCTCCTAATGTCGACTCAAAGGAACATTGCATTAAATCGAGATCAATGTGAAGTTAGCACGAACACCAATTCAAAGCATCAAACGAAATACCAATAGAATCCCGAGCATAGATTACCGCACCAGAATTCAGACCATACCACCCTTTTCCCTTAGTTACTCAGCACGAACACCAGACAACTTTCTCAACAGACATAACAATACGCCGAAATCAAACGATCGCTCCTGTAATAGCGGGACAACCTACTTTCCCGAAGAACAATGCAATCTCTCAATACGAAAACACTCACTGCCACCAACTAAAAACATGCTGTCCTCAAAGAATACCTTTCCTCCGAAAAAAATAATACTACAGACTCAGAAGCCTTCAACAATTAAAAATCTAACCAGCCATATCTTTCCCAACACCAAAGTCCCCACTTACAAAATCTAAACATTTCCGATACCATACCAACGATTGCAACCAGATAATCTCCTGGCCTTCACCACGAACCAGCTGAAGATGGCCAGTTTTCTCTTTTATTCCCATCTCTATATCACACCAAACATTCCCCCTACACTAAACTACTTATTTGAGCCAAAAGAGAATCCATACTATCCATCGATTAAAATTCTGCAAAATTGAAATCCGTAAATCGGTCAACTACGTACAGGTATGTTAATAGAAGCAATGCATCAAAATTATTGAGAAATCAATTGATTGATATCGCTGTAAAAATAAACTCAATGAATATTGCAAAAACAAAATTATTCTGTTCCCAATCGAAACAATTATATTAATCATTTTTCTCTGGTTTTGAATAATTTTTTCCAATTTTGTTGACCTACTAAAAATATACTTTTATATTTAGCCGATGCTCTTTCAAAGTTAGTTAATCGTGTTGAAACTCATCAAGACAAAGTCGAAAAAAATAAATCAAACAACAGTAGGACTTGTGCACATTTTTCGAAAGAATTTTCTACATTCATACATTTTATTTTAGGTCGATTCTAGCTTAGAAATGTATTGTTGCGATAGTGAAACATTTTCTCGAACAGTAGTAAGTAAAATTTTTGTCTTCTTATATATATGTATGTTGGTCTTTCGTATGTTAAGGTACATAATGGTCGAAATCTATTAGATATTTATGATGCTGGTGATCATGGTCGATATGCTCGAAAAGTTATGAAAATTTTATTCACACCAGCTGAAATAAGCTAATCAATTCTTTATGCTAATTCGACTTATTCAAAGCCCGAGCTTGATCCTAATCGTATGCAAAAATTTAAAGGTAAGCATTTTTTCTTATTATTATTAAAATAGGAGTAACTGTTATCTCAAACCATTTTCGTTGACTGAAATGAAATATTCTTATAAACGAATAAGCAGTTACGTTTCATTGATCTTTGTTCAACATTCTCCTTAGTTTTCGGCAAAGATTTCAACGATCTCGATCAGAAAAAGCTAGTATAGAAGTATTGACCCCTAAAAGCTCTTTTCTTGTTTAATATAGCACTGCTTCAAGACATGAAATAGTGCAAAAACAACTGCTCCTTAAAGATATTTTTTTATCCTTCTTTTATCTGCTTTTGTTTTAGATTGAATAACTTTTTTCGTCAAAACCATTCATTCAGAAAGTTAATTATTTCTGCTTTTTCAATTTTAGATGCAGTCAGTGCTTGTTTTCGTATCAGTGATTTGCATTGGGACGAGTTCTTCAATCTGTGCCTTTATAGATCTTTAACCCAAATGTTGTGCGACGTGCGTCGGACGTATTGACTTCGTTTACAACAAGCACAACAGTAGCAATAAATGAACTTCAACTACAATTATCGACTTTATCAACAGTTCTTCGTTGTACAAATACCGAAGCACATTTTGAACAATGCGCTAATGGCTTATAAATTGAAATAGATTATTGGTAGCAGTGGTTTTTGTATTTATTTATATTTTTTTTAGATGTATGTTTATACTATTGAAATTGATTACATTGAGAAAATAAATATATATAACACGAAAAAATAAATTTTATTAAAATACTCCTTTGAAAGCATGAATTAGAGAAGCATATTTCGTTATAGGATGCGTACGAATGTTCCCTAAGATCTTACAAGAATATTATTCGATCATACACGATCTTGTCATAAGATCATACAAGAATCGTACAGTAAGATTTTATCAGAAATGCTGGCTTTAAGATATTTGTATGAAATCATACAAGATCTTATACGATTTTCGTACGATCTCGTATGCTCATATAAGATCATGATGTAAGTTCTGATACGCTCTTACAATCAGACTGTTTGACCTGGGTGGTCAACCATATGTACTTGAAGAGATACAGCCAGATGAAATTATAGAAGATCAAGAAGTAGGGTGTGGGGTGTGGGTGTGGGTGTAGGATGTTGATTTGGGTATTGCTGTGGTTATGGTATCAATATAAAACCTGCCAAAGCCCCACCCACACACACCCACTCCTTTAGTTTTCAAAACTTTTTAACCGAACCGATTTCGGTTCGGTCGGTTCGGTTCGGGTAGGAATCGACTTTAGTCGCATCTCTGGTGCACATGCTTGAAAAAAAGACGAATAGGTAAAGTAAATAGGAATGGCTTAAATAATGTTGCTATGGAAGAAAATGTAAGAAAAAAAAGCCATTTGCAAAAAGTCAAGCAAACATCGCCAGTTTTAAAAAAAATTCTTTCCAACAACAACTGCACATCATTGGCTTCAAATTCTTGATCGTGGTAACCTACGTGCAAGATACTATTCCATCATATGTTATATACTTAGCGCCACAACGCTAAGAATAGCCCAATCGTCCACGTCTATTTCTCTTTATTTTATAAGTTTGAGTTATTAATTCAATAACAAAACCAAAATCAGTATAATTTTACTTGGAATTTATGGAGAGTATAGAGCATACAGAATAGAGCCCCATTTGTAAACAATAGATGTAGATAAATGTAACAAAGAGAAAACTTCTACTCGCATGAAAATTCATAACAATGAAATTGGAACACGTGCCTTCACTTATATAGGTAAATGTAACACCCTATTTGAGTTTTACACATTCTCAGTAATTAACTGATTTGTATGAGTACAGGTTTATTCTCTGACCAATGCTGGTATTTTAGACGAGGATCATTAGACACAACATCGGCAAGAAGTTTCATTGGCTGGTGAGGTTGTACAAACATAAAAGCCCACACCCACATCCTCTATTGCTAGGTATGTGTAAGGCACGATTCCGCGAGTTATCGTTTAAATCAAACCTATTTTGAAAGGGAATAAACAAAGCTTTAGGCTGCCATCCAACGCCTTTGAGTTGCAACAAAATATTTTCGAGACCAGACAAATAAGGTTACTCATGACTAGTAGAGTTGTGAAAAGTGAAGAGAAGCTGTACTACTCAGTACGTTTCTGTAAACCCAAGCGAAGGTTTTTTTCCACTCAATAAAAAGCCCCATCAACATGGGACACCGCTGTTTTTAAACAATTCATCAAGGTCTGTATAGCTTGCAATTGAATGCAACAGTATCGAATAATAGAAAATACTTCTAGTAAGTCATTTATCGTTTTTTTCTATCAAATAATATATTTTATGATGACGAAAGATATATTAGATTATGATTTAAGAATAATTAATCGATGCATAGTTTAAATTTTCGATGAAGGAAATGTTCTAGTAAAGAAAGTTCGCATTATTTCAATGAAATCTTACTTCAAGAAGTATTTTTAGGAGTAGAATTCCATTGAATATATACTGAGTATTTTAGATGGTATTGTCACTAGAGAGTTCAAAATATGTTCGAAAAACAAACATTTATTTTCTAAAGTCTTTTCAGTTCTGGCCAATTTTTTTAATTCCTTAATAAGCATTCTAAGTGACCCATTAGTATTTCGGACATTATTGAATAAATCTACCTGTGATTTCTTTTAATTATTCATTTGCTCATCTCACACATAGTTACAGTCACTTTGAGTCCATATAATTACTTTTTTTCTCATGTTTTGCAAAAGTAGATGATAAAAGTGTTAATGTTTGCATATCAAGTTCCATAGTAGAATAAAAGCGCCATCACACTTTATCATTGTAATTTATTAGATATTTATTTCTATTATGCACTTTGAATACTATGTACTTCCGTAAAAGCTCTGCTCTAGAACTTTATATCTTTTTCCAATATAATATCAAAATGTGACAAGAGTATGCTAGTATGAATCTATTTTATTTCATATTATATGAGATTGAACTCCTGAAATTCGATTGCTCTTGAAGATTTAAGTAATAGTGGAGTAAAATGAAGCACTCGGTCTTTATTCCTAGACAGTCTTAATGAAATGAATCAAAACTCATTTGTTTCCGACAGATTTTAATGCGGCACTCTATGTAACCAATAATTTACAAAGAGCACTTTTGGTCTAGCTTCATTATGTAGATCACAAATTATGCCGAGAGAGAAAGTCAACATTACTGAAAAACTATCAAGTCATTTTAGACATCGAAATCTCTTTCGTCGGACCAAGCGTGTATCAATAGGCAGGGTTTACCCGATCTTTGGAGTCAATTAGGAAGATAGGATCAAGCTTTTTGCCATATTCTTCTGATTCTATCTATAACCATGTGGCAGAAAGATTTCTTAGTGATGAAAGAGAAGTCTTAAATAATTTGTGTAATGATTCAGAGTAAGATATGACTGATATGAGATGAAAACAGTCAATGATGACTCATATACTATCAAAAAAACCCTACCGGTTGCAGCTCTGTACTGGCCACCAATGGATTTCCGCACAAATGTGTCCATATTCAAACTCTCACCTCGGATTATCCTCTTGGAACCATTCTCCAGTTCTTAACTCGACCCCCTCCCTCCAGAAGGGTTTCGGAGAGAAATGGTGTTTACATTCGAACTCTCCGTCTCAAATTATTCCACCGAAACCACTGTTCTGAAAACTCGATTTCTATTGGTTCCTAGCCTTACACCCCCCAGGGTTTCGAGGCCAATGGAGCTCATATTTGAACTTCCATATCCAGATGACCTTGGGCACAGACTTCCGCGAGAAGGTAATAAAGCTTATTGCATTTCCGCAAAAATGCTGCGTCCTGATTGGTTGGAGAACCCTTTGTTTCAGAAAAGGGAATACCATACAGACTAGGTATCGAATAAGAAAATCTTGATCTGGATGCTTCTATATTACTATGTTAGTGTTCCTTTGGACATAACAATAACGGCAAAAATATGTATAAAAATTTCACATACTAGCTTCTTGGTTGACATCATGATCTGCAAGAATGAGAATGAATATTTTTCGACACCACCTTGTTGAGAAGGATAAAATAAATAAAAGGCGATCTGTGTGCTTATTCCAGAACTACCTAGATTAGATTCAAGTGATGTTCAGTGTATGATATGTCGTGATGTCCTGAGAAAGCCAATAGCGTGTCAAACATGCCAAAATCCATTCTGTTCGACATGCATCAATCATTGGCTTAGTGAAAGCCCTGGCCAGTGTCCGATGAGATGCAGCATATTCGTCCAAGGACCATGTCTTTGATTGATTATTAAACTCCTATCAAGGATGAAGATAATGTGTCCTTATCAGCCACATGGTTGTAATGAGGTCAGTGATCTTCTTTCTACTGCTATTATTTCGTTCCAGAGGATAAACGTTTGGATGGCGTCTCCGACGCATTTTTTCAGCATTTCAGCATCGTTTCAGTACCTCTGATGCTCAAACAATACTGATTTGTCGGTGATGCCATAAAAGCGATTATCTCTTGCTTTCATCAATGTGTCGTTCTGGCTTATTTCATATGATGCACTTGATAAACATGAGGGGTGGGGATGGGTGTGTGTGCCTTTGTTTTCTTCACCCACACCCACACCCACACCCTACCCACTGAAAAATATTCACTGATTTCAATCAAATTATTCTGCAACAAAATCAAAATTATTAATCGATTTACAATCTCGATTTTACGGGAAAATAAGTTTTTTTAATCAAAAAATTAGACATTGAAGAATTAATAATATCAAATAATGTTTAAGTCATAATCAGCGATAATCAAAATTATCAATCGATTTTAATTTTGATTTTGTTGCAGAATAATTTGATTGAAATCAGTGAACATTTTTCAATGGGTACCAGGGAACTGTGGAGACAAAGAAGATTTTCATCACCGTAGTGGATGACTGAATCTGATGTCCCATGAGTTGCGATCCAAGTTATTGCTTGTTCTAGAACATTCCTATCTGATACGAATCTTTTTGATCTTCTAAGGTAACAGATCGAACTGTCACCCTCTTGCCATTTGGATCTATGTATATTCGTTCAGTTCGGATTGTTCCCATAATAAAAAATCTTCTTTGGACTTATCCAGAGCTTTTAAATATTTTTCCCAGTATGCATAACAATGATCATCTAGATGTTTTTCATTATAGATTTATGAAAATATTAAATCCTCCCAACACTGACAACGACATGCACGTTTTAAAAGAGTGAAATACAGATGATCAATACTTGTACGCTGTGATTCATCAAATAATGGGAATATCCAAAATAGCCATGTGAAATGTGGTAGAACTAATGTAGAAAAGAGAACAGGTCTGAGATGTGTAAATGATGTGCCACTTATTCTGAAAGAGTTCATTAAGACAGTTCGTTGACGAACGATGAGCGTCGTCTTGTTAATGATATTTCCCCAACCTAGCTCTCATCGAAAGCCAATACATCAAGTACTTAAATGAGGTGATCCATTCCACTTTGTGGTCACCACAATGCACTTGAGGTAGAGGATTCGGATAACTAGCCGCTCATGCTGAGAACATGGCTTGTGTTTTAGAATAATTAATCGGTTGTACAGCTAGTA
>CAJNYU010002678.1:77707-133816 GCA_905331475.1 Rotaria socialis | reverse complement strand
AAAGCAAGAAACAAGAATCATGTAAGAATTGCAAGAACACAAGAATCAGGCAAGAATACAAGAACACAAGAATCTTGCCTGGCGGGACATTTCTTGCCTCGCCAGCCAAGATTGTGTCTACACGAATCTTGCCAGAAAGTCAAGATCTGTTTTTTCAGACAAGAATCTTGTACAGAAGGAATGGCAAAAGAATCTTGTCTGATATTCAAGAAAAACAAGACCTTGGACAGATCGAAGTCAAGATTGTCGACTAGTGTTAGCAATGATTTACATCACATTAAGCGACGATTTTGGGATTGATGTCTAAGATCATAAAAAATATTCACCATTGATTTTCTCTTCGAATTCTTTGCACCTGTTTAGATGTTTTGTGGGATTGAACTTTATCCAATGCGTGACTTAAAAATTAATATGGATAATAGATTTATGTGAAATATAAAAGTTTTCTTCATATCAACTCAGCTAAACATTTACATGAATTTGATTGGTATTTTTATTATCAAATCTATTTGTGATTAGATCGGAAAAAATATATATTGATGAAAACAAAGCAAACCTTGTGAATTTGAAAGAAGAAATTCTGACAGATAGAGATGCAAACGTTAATTCTTCACTGTTTCTACTAATTAATGCAATTTCCAGTTGCCCTACTTCTGCAAGACATATAGATTTGTAATAAATTTTCAATAGAGCAACCGAAATTGAAATCCAAGAAATTCTAGAAAACAATCTTGGCGTGAATTTTCTCACTGATGCTTATTGGCCTTTTTTTTCTTCTATTATCATGAAATATAAATAGATATATTTTGTTGTAAGCCGTATTCTAGAGTGTG
Organism: Rotaria socialis; assembly: GCA_905331475.1. Taxonomy (NCBI): domain Eukaryota; kingdom Metazoa; phylum Rotifera; class Eurotatoria; order Philodinida; family Philodinidae; genus Rotaria; species Rotaria socialis. The sequence goes on along the minus strand of CAJNYU010002678.1, from coordinate 132,983 downwards.
GGTGTCGGCCTTCATCTAATGTACAACCATACCCTCGACTGAAAAAAAAGTCGCAGAAGCAATATGAAATATAGATAACTTAGATGGATCGCGTTTTGAATGTTGATTCCAAAAATATTGTTTTTTCGAATACAAATTCAGACTGCTCTACCGGAAAATGGTCAAAAATAGAGAAATTGGCTGTGAAGTAGCGTAGTTATAGCAATTGTGCTTTACTAGACACTGAATTTCAAGTCAAAAATGATAACATCTAAAAGAGCATATAGAATTACATATTCACTAAAAGCAATCAACTTGGTACGCCCATGAAAACCATATCTTTATAGGAGTGAAAAAAATCTATTATGAGTCACTATGTGATCTAGCCGCAGACATGCAGAATCTGCTGTGATTTTGAAAAAAATCCTCCAACAATCTTGGCGCAGGCGGGTATATTCTTCATGTCTGTCCAGTTGGACGGTATTTCGCACTTATCAACAGAAAAATATCTGAGCAAGTAAGATATTCTTACAGAAGCTGATAGAAAATAAAATTCTGCGTCAAATGAGCCTGTTTTCGAGAAACCTAATTCGCCTTATCATGAGCTTTCTGGCCAAAAACAGCTTTTTAAGGCTTCTAGAGAGTACTTCAGATATTTCTTTTTATCCGAATACTTTTGAAAAAAATGTGTCATTTGTACTCAGCACACTTTGCTCTATCAAACTATAAAGACTTCTGATATAACGACGATAGAAAATTGTTTTCAATGCCTGAGAGGTACCCCAGGTGTCAAAAATTGAATTATGATAAAATGCAAAATAAACTTGTGAAAAATAAGCAGGGATCAATACTGAGTCCCAGAATAATAAAATGAGGTTAACATTTTTTGGGCCTTCTAGATGACGATTTGACACATGTCCTTTTACCAAGACTTTATACAGGATTATGATATTTAGCATAATGATGTGCTTCTGTTTTTAAAAGATAAATATCAAAGATATATTTTAAAAATAAAACATAAAAATGAATTATCATTGATTAAATGAGCACATTGTAATAATATTTCTGTCTTTTTTGTGTTATGCTAAACAATCATGAACGATTATATTTCGACAGTATTTCGATAAAGACACCTAAAAAAAATAACGAAATTTTATATTATTATTGTTAATTACATCAGCATATTTAAGATTTTTTTGTTTAGGAATTTTATGTTGTATTACAGAAATAAGATAAATTTATATTTGGAGTAAATTAATTTAAATCTAAGACATTTCTAAGACAGAAAAATGAATATAACAAGTTAGCATAATATTAAGAATATAAAAGAGTTCTTATTCGAATTCATAAACAAACATTCTAAGCGTTCTCTTGTATATTTCTACGACTAGTCAAATTTTCATCAAAACTCGGAGAAACGTTTTCTTTATTTTTGTACTGTCAAACTAGTCATATTTTTGCATATTTCTTACTTTATAAAGCTATTTTTTTCAAGAATATTTACCTGAATATTATAATCTTGCATTGTTTTACATAATGAATTACATCAATGAGGTATTCGTAAGTCTTCATTAATTTTATTCAGTAATTCTTGTAATTTAATATCACCATCAGCATGATTTTATAATTCGCTAATAAAATCTATGATCAACAAAAAAACATTTTATCTTTAAAATTTTAATTCAAATCAAAAAGATTACTTCTACCTGATTTATCAATAGATTCTTCAGAAAAGGTTGTTCATAGTGATTGACCACTTTTTTCACAACAAAATCGTAGAACTTTTTCAATAACATTTAATTTTTCGAGAATTATTTGTAATGAAACACGTGTCTTTCTTGCTTGTCCTATAGCATATACATATATATTTCAATTTGTTTAGACAAAAAAAATCAAATTCATACCACAAAGAAAATGAGTTTGATTATATAGTCCTGTTTTTTTTTATCACAAATAGCTAATGCTTCTTGTAAATTATAATTTCTTGTTTATATGAAAATTTCATTAATTTATCATGTTCATAATCAACATTGAATGAAACTTATTTTATATGAAAATAACGAGAATCATTGAAATTTTTTGAACAGATTCCATCAAGATACTATGAAGAAAAAGAGAATAATTAAATTCTTCTATTATGAATTTATACAAACAGCATGAAAATATCGAAAACTATCTTGTAATGCGCTACAAACTGATCCGAACCTAATATTTTATACAATTAAAATAATCAAATTATAATTTATATACTCTTACAAGTAATTTGTTCATATGATTAGTGATTAGATGAACGGTCAACTGTAAAACAAAAACTAGAGAAAGAAAACTTTAAAGAAAATTCAAATTCTATTGTATATTCATACTTTAAATTAACTGATGAATTCTACATGATGTTTTTTATCTCAAAAAAATTATTGATAAGGGATTACTACACTATTTTCTGTTTTTCATGGAATATTTTAAAAAATTTCAATCATAACATTGAATTTAATAGTTATCGAATAAACAGTGTTTCATAGACAGGACTATTCATCATCTTTTACTAGGGAGTTGAGGTACAGTTCAAACTCTATAACATATCAAAGTGAATTTCATAACAAATGAAAACTTGTCAAAAGCAAGATTTAAGACGCGAATAAGCTATTCAATTATGAAAACTTTCAAAATTTTAGAGATATACGTAGGTTCAACATGTTCAAAAATATTTTCGCTATATCAACCAGAGCATTTTGATCCTAGCATCATTATACATTGACCTAATTTAAACTTTTTTTGGACCAATATGATGAGCAAAGTGAGCTCTAAAAACATCATTTATGTAGATAAAGCAATTCTGAGAGCTTCATATTTTTTAGTTGGCTATCCATAAAATTGTCCAGCTATATCCTTAAACTTTGGAAACTTTTCCTAATTCGATGAATCATTCTAGTCTTATGAACGACGAATTCTACTGTTAAATACTGCTATTGACAAGCTGTCATTTGGTAAAGAATTTCCGTTTTATGTCTTTTGGCGTTTGAACTTGACTACTTTTCAAGCAAAAGGTTATACACAACTCTGTATCTCTTTGTTAGATATGCTCGCAAGAGATTTCTACTCTTTGTTTTCCTCATTTCTTACTCACATCTTACATGAGTGACATATTATTGTAGAAATCATCAGACCTAGAGACTGTTATTAATGTCTTATCGAGCATAAATAAATTATATCAAGGCTTTAGATCGAATTCGAAAAGTCAAATCGAAGCAAGACTTTAACTTAAACATAAGAGCTTTTATCCTATTAATTTTGTAATAATCAAATATAAATCATGTGTTCTCATCCTTATGTTTGAAATTATTGTTATTCTTATGTTTTTTTCTTCTAAATTTAAGTTTATCAAACGTACTTCTTTATCAAATTAATCGAAGCTTTTCAATATTAGGCAAAATATCTCGATAAAGTTGTTTACGATTAATTAATTGAAATATTTGTGGATCGTTCATTCTAAAAAAAAAAGCAAACATATTGAATCATTCATATAAACATATTGATCTAAATTTACTCTAGATAAATATTCGATCTTTTCATTACATTTCCTTGTTCTTCCACTCTAGAAAAAAAGACGCAATGAATATTATTAACAAAATGAAAAAAAAAACAGGAACCTTTTTACATAGCTACTGAACATTCAAGTAGAAAATATTTTTCATCATTAGCTTGTGAGCGAACTAATTGTTCAATAGAATTTAAATTATAAATATTTGATGACCATTTGTTTAATAATTCGTTTGATTTCTATGGAAATCTTATTGAATTCAAAAAAGAAAACTTGTTTTTCTTTTCTGACTTCATATTTTGTCTGCATTAAATATGTTGTTAATAATTTTTCATAAATAGATGTATCAACTTGATATTTACTTATTCGAATATAAATGTGTTACTATCTAAATAAAAGAATAATCATTGCTTTTAGTATGCTCTTTTTTATTCATTTCTTTTACTTACCTTTGGTTGATTTTGTTGAATAAATACAAGTTGATCTTCTCATTCTTGTGCTGTTGTATAAATGGATTGGAATAATTCAGTAGTTTTTTAATTTCATGAGCATGAATTCAACACTTGACATTTGTTCGATAGATCATCTCCCAGGTCGAACAGTCCGACCTGGAAACGGCCGGTTCCGAGTAGTTCCGTTGATTTTGTGGAAGCAGTATTCCGGTTAGAAATTTTTTCGGTGATTTCCGATCAATTCCTACCGGAAAGCACCGGAACTTGGCAGGAGTTCGCCGGAAAAGTCCGGCCGTATTTTTGGCCGGAATACTGCTTCCATGTTCCAACGATTTCCCATGTTTTCCTGCAGGATATGGCGACTTTCCCGCATATTCCCTGGAGTATCCTACGGGATCCGGGGACCGGAATGTTCGACCTGGGCTTAAACAATAAAAAATCAAATCAAATAAATTTTATTTTCGTTTGTTCTATATATTACCTATCGAGTATATTGGCTTACTCTTTGGTTCATATATGGAAATTTTTCGAAGGATTGCATTACGTTCATGAAATTTGTTTTTATTTATTAAAAGTTCAATATGATCATCATAATCTTGACGTTCACTTTTAATTATATTATATGGACTTTGAATTTAAAAAAAACCATGTTCATATAGTAAATATCCTATTCATAAATACAAATAACAATAATCAAAACATTTATGATGATTAGAATTTCTTTTTACCAAGTTGAAATGGAAATGGAAATAGATTTCGATCAATACCACCACGTAGTCTAAATAAAATTATTGATTTGATTTGATTTTGTTGTTGCTAATAAAGATAAAATTATACTCTTTTTGACTTTCGATTTGTTCAACTTGAACTAATCGTCGTGCACATAAATTATCAACTCGAACATCCTAACAAAAATAAAGCAATTTCTTTAATTCAATGTTTTTCTCAAATAATAAAACTAAATACTTTATCATTAGTGAATTCAATCGATGATTCTTTCCAACGAAGTGTGTAGAAACAAGTTCACCATTTAATTCAAATAATATTATTGTTTTATGTCGACCAAAACTTTCTCATTCATTCAAAATAAACTATTTAAAGAAATAAAGATATTGTTTTTAAATCACATATACTTTATTAACTTACTGATGTATCGCCAATAACAAATACATCATTTTCGAAATATTTAGATCCAGACAAACAGCTTGAATTGAACAAGATTATATCATTAGTAATTGATCATCATTTTTATTGTATAAGTTAAATTTTTGTAGTCTAACTGAAAAACAGATGCTTTATATTAATCAAATAAATACATACATATCAATATTACTTTTGTTTTTTTTTGTAATTTTTTAAACTTTAATATTTTTTTAATCTAAAAAAACAAAAAAAAATGGAACTCATTGTGATAGAGAGGTATATTTTTCTGGAGTACTCACTATTGATATTTATATACAATATCTAGAATGAAAAAAAAACTAGAATCGTGCGGTAAGAATTGATGGCAATAATGGAAAAGCATACCTTAATCTAATCGCTCGTCGATGACAAACGACGGACTCGAGGACGTGGTCGAACTAAACGTCTGAGCCGTCGTCGCATACGTGCTCCTCGTTCTCTGAGGTTCTGATGTTGCGGAACTTCTGCTTCTGATGTTGTTACGAAATTTTGGTGCTGTTGTTCTTCTTCAGATGCTGATGAAGGTTGTTGTGGTACCTGCGGCTGTTGAAGCGGTGGTGATGGCTGCTGTGGTACTGCATTTGGTTGTGGAGGAGCAGCTTGTTGCAGTTCCTGCTGAAGTTGTGCAACCTGGTGTTCTAGATCTTGTATCTGTTGTTGTAGTTGTTGTGTTTGTGCTTGGTGTTGTTGTGCTTGTGCTTGGTATTGTTGTGCTTGTGCTTGTTGTTGTTGAATGAGCTGGAAGGTAAAATAATAATATAAATTGATATAACAATGCAGAAAATACATACATTGGCGATTTCTTGATGGGCTTCAATCAACTGTTGATGAATTGATTTTTCCTAAAATTGGATAGAATAGAAGTCTTTAAAATGACATCATTAACTGCAAACGAAAAGTTAACAGCATGCTTGAGTATGAACATAGCAAAGGAGCAAGCATGCATAATCAATATATAAAAACATGCAGAACGCCTGTGTATTCTATTTTTGAGCAATATCTTACAGATGGTGGAACACGTTGCATTTTCTGAAAGAAGTAAATAGATTTTAGGTAAGCATTCTAAGGTAAGCTAATCGAATAAAACATATACGAATCTAGCATCATAATCAGACAATATATATATATAGAGAATATAGATATATGCATATATGAAAAGCAACAATGCGTCAAAGAAGCGTTAAAGAAAGTAAAATCATTCTAAATGTCTATATACACCTTCATCCCTCTAATATTTAACTTACGATTCCGGACAATTTTCTGTTTCGACACATAATGTAGATGCTGAAAAGAATATATATATAGTTCAATTTTCAATAAAAACAACGAAAGAGCCTCTCAATGGCTTCATTCAGTAAACAAAATAGAGAAAAAATAAATAAACTTACTATAACGAGCGAATAGTGAACACTTAGATATCTAAAAACAAAAACAATTTCGTTTGATGAAAAATATTCAAAAACATGAACATAGAAAATATCAATTGCGTGATGCTACTCAATCGAACTTTTGCATTAATACAATCAATGTAGCATGAAATGTGATTGTATCTCGTCTATAGAGTGTTGATATATATAAATATAAATATGTCTATCATAGAATTAATCAAAAACAAAGGAAAATCAATTCATAATGCATGTTGCTTTCTTTTCTTTTCTCATATATTCTGATATACCGTTGCACAAAAGGAAAGGAAATGCCTATACAGAATATAGCTCTACAGATGGCATTAATGATCGAAGACATCAAATCGTCTGACTATAATGTAGTCTGTCTATTGTAAAAATATATAAACAGCTACTAACTCAACCATTGATTTAAGTTATGGTAGTTTTCAATAGTTTGTTTCGTATTATATTCTTTTTACCTATCGGATCAAACAACATGATTTCCTTTTTAAACATAACACAATGATATACTCCTATATTTCATGTATCTTTAAATGTGTCAATGCGAAAAAAAGTCAAAACAGTAACTTCAAACTAAACAAAAACAAAATATCCTAGTAATTCTTTTCTTCATCATGTCCTATTTTTGAATTACACGCACCAGACGATCGTTCGACAAGACCGATTTGTTTTCTGTTAAAATCCAACAAACAATTTGTTTGTGTATAAATTTTCTCTTCTGATTGATTTCCAATTGAAAATAAGATTTTTCTAATTCGGGACGAACTTTATCAAATACTCGTATATCATGAAATTTTATCCCATCTAAATCGTCGAATATTCGATCTGAAGAGTTAGTTGATGCTTCATGTTATTGATCTTCACTGTCAACACCACTTTCTAAACCTAACATTTCATCTGATTCATTCTCCGGAAACTGATGATTCGTTCTCTTCGTTTAAATCAGAATAATCTTGAATGCTTATTCTTTTCCTTAATAAACTTTCCATGGAGTTATTAGCTTCTTTGATATTTGTTATCTTTTTCGTATTAAGAAAATTTTAATTTTGAAACGAGAAAGAAAATCAGCAGCATCACTATATTCTTGACAAACTACTTTTGTTATTATTTCTACATTAAATATATCATTTTCATGAATTACATATTGCGATTGTCTTAATTGTTTTCTCTACTTATAATGTTTTGGNAAAAAATTGTTAGACAACTGGTTGTTACATTTTCAGAGAGATTTCCTAGTGATGAATTTCAAAATGGTCGATTTAAGAATAGTGAATGCGAAATTTTTATTCAAAATTCGTATACGGAAATTAAAAAAAAATAAACGTTTGTAATGAATCTTAAAGTGAATCATTTATTTTTAAAAATCTTATTCTCACTACTTTCGCATATTCGGCTCGTGTGCTTCGCACCGCATTTCGTAGTCGAGTGAAACTAGAATACCATCTAGTTACTATTTATTTTTGTAAATTAAATAAAAAAATGTTTTTTAAGGTAGGAAGTATCACTAAATCAAAAAAAAATTATTTACTTTACCAAAGTAAATAGTAAATATTTTATTTACTTTACAAAAGTAAAGGGTAAATATTTTATTTACTTTACCTATTTACTTTTTCAAAAATTAAAGTAAATGTGCCACCCCTACTGTACAGTCTTCTGCAGCAAATGCTATATTTGTTTTAAGCGAATTCTTGTGTGCTGATAACGAATCAAAACGAAATTCAGCTTCTTTCATTCGATGCTGTTTATTTAAAGGAAGCCCCCTGAAGCGTAGATAACGCTGGAAGAGCAGCTGGCACATTCAATCGTACGAATTCATAAGCTATATTTCCGCTTAATACATGGAAAGTCATTGCAAATCGAAGTACAGGTTCATGATAACGATAAGCATAGACACCTCACGCAAACGGATATAAGAAAACGCAATATTTTGTCTGATGATGGTACCCTAGAAGCTCTCTCTCTCTCTTTATTGCGTATATTATCTCTTCTTACTATTCTATGATAATTTTTGAAAAATAGAAGTTTACTTGACTTGTTTAATACTTATGAAATTTATTGTAACTTGCAATTTCTGTACTTTGATTGTACTTCGTGTACTCCCTTGTGTTCCACGTACTTCATGAACTTCATGTACTCTAGAAGTACCGGAGTACGCCGTTTTCCCCTTGGATATAGCGGTATAAGCATTTTGAATTTGCCGCAAATTCAAATTCCTCATCAACTCACCTTTATATGTGACTCAATGGTCTGTTGCTCTTACGAATAGCAAAAAGAAAACTTGAAATCGAGAATGTAGATGCTAACGTCTTTATCTTATAGCTAATTCTCTCAACTGCAATTATTTCCATTAGGTTTTACATAAAGAATCTACAATAGTTTTTCGGATTCAAGTTACAATATGCCTCGAGTCAACTACTGTACAATTATTGATTATGATACGATATGAACGACTAACCATCGAAATAAATTCTACTAAATCGAATTCTCAAGACATTAACAAATCGTAGCAATTTTGTTCGAAATTATTTTCTTTATTTAATACTAAAATATGTTCAGTAGGTCAATATTTCTCAGATGCGGATGAAGAACTCATTTAGTATCCATCTAGTTACTGTAAAATGAAGATATGATAAATATTCGGCAAGATCAGATGTTGATAGATTATAAATGATTGTATTTTGTGTCAGTATTCTTTATTGATAAGAAATCAATTAACCAAATTATAAAAGTGATCCAGAATTCTATTCAAAAAATTGATTTATCAAACAAAAGAAGAAACTATTGAAAATCATATCAATTAGAAAATTATTCTCAATTTCAAAATGAATAATATAGACCTTATTTAGTTGAAATTTATCAATAAGACTTTAACATATATTTTAACAAAATAGAAAAAGTTGAATTTTATGAAAAAAAGTTATGTATTAGTTTGAACAGATTGTATTTGTTTTCTTATTTGATCAATATGATTTCGATGAGTTTGAACAACATTTTGAAAATTTTCCATCGGTAAATTGTCAAATAATTCTTGATTTTGGTTTGATAATATGAATTGTTGCACACGTTGAATATTATGTTTGAGACAATTGATTTGCATTTTATATGTTTCTAATTGTTTTTCCATTCGTATTTCAGCATCTGATAGAACTGGTGTACTTTGTTCAATTACAGATAAAAGATCATTAACATGTGATGAAAGACGTTTTCGACGAGAATATTCCTTTAGTGTGAAAATTAAATTTAAAAATTAAGCAAAAAATACCAAAGAAACAATTATTACTTGTTGATATTGTTCAGTCAACGTTTGAAATCGTTTTTGAATAAGTTGAAATTTTTCATTGAGGTTTCTAGTTTGATTGAATTCAGTTTGTTGAAAATCAACTAAATAAACTCGTTTATTTTCAAGTTCTTTCCGAACATTTTCTTGTTTGTCAATATATTGCTCAGTCAAAATTTTAATGAATTGTAAAAGATTTCTTTCAAAATCTGAATCAGAAATATTTATTGATGATGTTGAAAGTGTTATAAAAGGAATCGATTGTTCACGTGAAAGCAATGAACGAATACGATCAACAAATTCCGATGAGAATGTTGATGTTTCTGATTTGTATAAGAACAATGCATTTTCAATAGATTCTGTTGGTTGTAAACGAACAAAAATTAATTCCTAAAATAAAAACAAAATGATAAATATGATTAGTTGTAGTGTTTTTTGTATATTTCTTTTTATTTTCTATAGAAAAGTCAATTTAAATTTTTAGCAGATATATCATGAGCTTGTTATTAAACGCCTGTCTATGATTGATTCTACTGATAATCTATTTCATCGATATTATTTTATCTATTTTTGTTTCATGTTTGTATCCGTTTCAGATATCAATTTCGAAAAAAACAACTTAACTCAATGTTTAATTTGATATTGAATTGTTCTAAACTCGAACAGTTCAATAGACAAACATAATATTTTATGTTCTAGTAAGAAGAACTAGATTTCTTTTGCAGTTATCCAAATAATAGAACGGATAATTTTAACTATAACTAAATTATAAATAATTTGTTTTTCGTAAAGAGTTGATCATATTTCATGAAGATGTTTGTGTCTTATATTATATTGAATATATCAAAGATCTTTTGAAATAAAAACAACGGATTTAATAGAGCTTTTTAAATTAACCTTTTTTTGATTTGTTTGTGATTTAGCAATAATTGTCAAGTATTTTTCATTATTATTTGTTTGTATTAAGCCCATTTGTTCAATTTTATTGGTTATTTTGCAAGTTGAATTTGTCTCAGTAATTAAATGTTGAATATGTGTTGACTGAACTTGTTTTAATCCTTGTTGAATTTGATTAATCCATGATATTTCAATTAAATAAACATTTGCCGATGAATCTGAAATAAAATATCTATTCGAATAAAATGGATCTCGAATTATGGATGTGATCATTTGTCCATTTTGATTTATTGGTAAACAAATTAAATCAATCGTAAATAAATAATATTGATTTGATGATGGAGATAATATAACACATTGATTCATTTGACATTTATCACGTGTAATTACAACAAGAGGATACATAGAATTCGATAAGCAGATAAATGTCGATTGACCATGATCAGCCCCATAATTATTAAATGTTGTTGGAAGAATACAAATAGGACCGTGAAATTCTTCAAAGATTTTGTTATTATCACTAAAAATTATTTGAAATAAAAGACCGATAATCAATGTTTTCTATATTTAAAAGAAGATAAAAATTACTTTGATTGAAGTTGATTTTCATCAATTTCTAATATAAAAATATCACCATCAGTTTTCATTGCAATTACAAGAATCAATTGTGAATGCTGTTCTTTTCTTGTTGTGACATCTAATTTAATAATATCTGACGGTTGATGAAGAGAGATTTTTTTATTTGGTGTTCGAAATTTATTTGTTGAACATGATCCAACTGAATATGTATGAAGATGTACGATTCCAATTTGTTTTAATGATTGAACTTTATAAAGATAACATTCAGATGATGATGGAATTGTATAGACAATAAGAAAATGATTTAAATTTAGCCAAACAAAATCTATTAGAGAACAACTTATTGTTTGTGAAGATGACACTAATGGAGGAACACGAACTATTGGACATAGACAAGATCCTAAAATTATATGTAAGTTTTAAAATCAGCATTTTTTTGTCTCAATAGAAAACCTTTTGAAGATGAATTATCATTGATATTTATATCTGGTTGTGGTAAATAAACTAGATAAACAATTTTCTCTGCTAAAAGTGCCAAAATAGTTTCATCTTCATTTAGACTTAACCGTCGAATAGGCCATGTTGGTGATGATGAAAGATAAAGATGATCAATGGAAATATCATTTAAATTATTTATTTGTATTAAAGAATGAACGACAAGACAATGATTTACTGAATCATAACCATAAAGACATGATTTACCCAAAGTAAATACATCGATATTAGGCCATTCAAGTGGAGCACGTATTGAACTTGCTAATGTCATTTCTAGTACTATGAATTTCTACCCTTAGATTCAAAGAAATGAAATTTTTAAAAAGTGTTCAACACAACATAACACGAGGAAGAAAAAAACTTATATATTTTTTGATTCGAGAAATATAATATAGCCATTTGCAAACAGATGTCGCAGGATTACTACTTGCTTGCGACAAAAACTGTATATATGATTTCGAGTCAATAAACAACTGTAAGTAGAAATTAAAGGAAAATCATTAGAAGATCTTATTTCTTTAATTTTTTCTTATAATATTACACTGATCAAGTTGCACGATTTTTACTTTTTATGTCTTTTCATAAATATATTCATAAAGAATGATTGCTGAAAAAAGGATTTACTTATAGTACAATCATTGCAAGGAACAATATCATTTTTGAAATAGCTATTAAATCTCATGAATTTTATAAATTGAATTGATGTTATAGTAGAAACGGCAGAAGTTAATTCCTTTCTGTTTGCCAATTTTACATTGACATTTCGATTTAACATTAAATTAAGTTTAATCAGTGGATAAACATATACTAAACAATATGGCTATTATCTTTTCAATGTTTCTCTGCACAGTCATGTCGAACCTCTTTTTCTTCTCCTCAAGATAGCTGATAAGGTGAAATAGTATGGAAACATAACAAAAATGAAAAGATAAGTCGAAATCAAACTTTACATTTTTTTAATTAAACAGGTGAAGATCACGCCATATTCTACGATAATTTTCGTACAAAGTTTTAGAGTAAGTTTAGTTATTTCTTGATAAAAAATTCTTTCGAATCTTATGTCACCATGCGGCTATTATGCGGTATTTTGATTAGTCATAATATGACAATAAATCTTAAAAAAAAACTTTTCGTTCTAATCAAATGTTAGTTTTTATTAACAAAGAAAAAATACTTAATCGAAAAGACTTTTCGTTAAATTAAAAGAATTTCTAAAAGACGAATAAAGAATTTTCAAGAAAAACTTTGGTTGTAACAATGAGTATGGTGTTTTTTCTTGAAAAACAACATATAGAAAAGCTGTTGATAGTTCTCCTGATTGAGCAGCACATTTAATTAACCAATGTGTATACCATTGTAAAAATTGCATAAATAAAGGTATTTTAGGTTGAGAATAATTTGATGTTGAATCTTCACTTCGTTGATAAGTCGTTGTTTTACCATATTGATCAGTTTTGATTACTTTTAATGTTGGTACAGCCCAATCATTTGTAGTTGAACCAAGCCAACATTCTTCACTAATTGATGATGCTTGACGATTATAAATAAATGAAATATCTTTTAAATGATATTTTTGTTTAAATATTTCATTTAATTGTTTTGCTTGTCGGCATGCATGAGTCATTCCTTGACCATTTTTTGGATTGAATACACACATTGCATCTCCTAATAGAATATAATTGAGTGGCCATTTTCGCCCAAGTAATTCAACATATTTTCGAGAATCAAAAGCACGTCGATATGGTAGTAATGGACTTAATAGTTTTGTTGATTTTAAAATTAAATAATAGTCGATAGGAAGATATTCTTTTATCCATTCTAAAAGATTTTCATATGAATCATTTGGAGGATATTCAGAATTGACACAATAAACAGCAAAGTTTGATAATAGCCCTAGTGAATTTGGATCAGAGCTTTTTATTTGTCGAATAGGAGTCGTAAGAAAACCTTTATTATGATTTGGTGCATGAGCTGCATTTCCACCAACGTGTATTGAGTCTAATGATACATTTCCTGTCTTAAATCTTTCGCCAACAAACGAAACATAACCCGTTCCTGTATGTAATTCTTCGGTTGGAAGAATTAAATCGAAATTTTCTTTTAACCATTTAATAGATGAACTATATCTTCCAGTACAATCAATTATAAAATCACTATAAAGCTGCATTTTTGTATCGGAATTTAATTTCGATCGATATTTAACACCAAGAACAGCATTTGTTGATTGATTTACAATTAATTGTGTTACTTTCGTATTTGACATCCATTGAATTTGTTCATTATCATATTGTAAACATAATTCTCTTCTTAAGATCGTTTCTAATGTAAAACGATCGATACAAAACCAATGAAGATCTTCCGTTAAATTTTTATTTAATAAAACATCACCAATAACAAATCGAAATTTATTTTTCAATGAACATAAACAAGCACCATATTCATTTATTAGTTTAGCTTTTAGATTAGGAAATAATTCAAATAGAATATTAGCTCCTTCACCCTGTAAAACGTGAATTTGATAACTTTGAGTTACACCTGCACGACCTAATGAACTTGAACATTTTAAATTGCAACGATAATCTAATAATTCGTTAGCTGTTGATTTCATTAATGTTTCATTTAAGACATCATCACTTTCTATAAGTGTGATACGTTTAAAATATTTTGATAAATAAGCAGCAGTTGTCATTCCAGCAATACTTCCACCCATAATTATGGCATGATCATATTTCATATTGGAATCATCGTTGATTAATTTATTCTTTCTTTTATAAGTAATATACAAAATTATTCCAATAAGAATTCCTAATAGAATCAAATACATTGTTGATAAAACATATATGTTCTGGTGAATATATAAATATGTATTGCTCTTTTATAGAACATTTCATTTCTCTTTCCTGAAAAGATAAGATGATTTGTTTCAAAAAATCTGATGATTTACGTGTCTTGCATATCTATTGGATGTTTCTTTTTTACATATAAATAAGATCGCACCATAATGATGAGTTTTACTCATATGATTTATCTTCATGACTATATTTGACTTTAACTATGACAATTTTCTCACTTTATTTAAGGCATTTAAAATTCATACAACAAAAAACATGATTAATATTTAAGTTAAGAAAATTTAGAAACAGAAACAAAAAGAATTGTTTATTATTTTGTAGAATTATTTTTAATAAGTCTACCAAGAGCCCAAATAGGAAAAATATTTCTATAATTAGTATAACTAATCATGCAATTTCCATTAAAAACTCCACTGATGCCTTGTTGATTCCAGTCTCCATTTGAACATTGTTTATTGATAATAAATCGAATTCCTTTTTGAATTGCAATTGAATCTGCTTTTGCTGACATTAATGATAAAACTGTCCAAGCTGTATTAACAACTTGAGACTGTTCATGATGAATATATGATTTGTAAACACAACTTAAATAAGATTCACCCCAACCTCCATCTAAATTTTGTTTTGATAGTAAAAATTTTACAGATTCATTAATTATTTTGGATTTAGTTGATTCTCCAGCAGTAACTAAAGCTTCAATAGCAAACCATGTTCCATATGTAAAACAAACTGCCCAACTTCCATACCAACTTCCATCTATTCGCTGCGAGTTTTTGATAAATTCAATACCGCGACGAACTGAAACATCAATTTCCTTTCGTCGATAATTAGAACAATGAATTTGTAAACGAAATTTACATAATGATTGTACGCAAGCCGAAGTACATTCTACATAAGAATAATCAACCATTATTCCTTTGAAAACTTCAGCAGGATTTAAATATTCTATCCAAGATCCTGAACGTTGAAGTTCATATGATGCCCATCCACCGTCTTTATTTTGAGTACTGAGAATAAAATCAACAGCATATTCTAAACGGTCAGATGTTATTGTACGTGGACAATTAAATATTTGTTCATGTAATAATAATGTTGTTTTAAGTCCTTCAGCAGTACAATCTGTTATTGGCCAGCCATGGTCTCTTGTTGAAAAAGGCCATCCACCTTTTGATATATGACGATAGAATGTGTTGTAATCTTTAACATCTTCTAAAACTTGACTTATATCTAAATAATTATAAGCTGAATTGAGACAATTGTTATACAAGTGTGCTAATCCTGTTTCTAAAATTGCTTGAATTGAAAAAGCTGTATCCCATAATTGCGATCCATTATAACCTTGAACTTTCATTCCATCTTCACTTAACCATAAATAATCGTTTACTCGATTTAAATGTAATTCAAATTGTTTACTTTGACGTCCTTTTGAATGCCATATTGATAGCATATTAATAAATTTATTCACAGGACCAATATCAATATAATTTGTTTGTTCATCTTCTGCTTCGATATAATTGATCAAAAATTCACTTGCTTTATTTCGTAATTGACGATTATAAAGATTTTCATATGCATTGGTAAAAAAATTTAATATTTTTAGTAAAGTTGTTTGAGGTGCATATAAATCTAATGAACTTATTGTATTTCGATGTTTTGTAAAATCAATATTTTCATAATTATCAACATATAATTCATTTTGTAATTCTTTAATAAGTGACGATGTTTCTCCAACAATTTTTTCAGCATAAACATAACTCATCGGTACATAAACCATTCGACAGTGACACCAATATCGAGAAGGATGAACAGGTAACCATTCAGGTAGTAACCACAATTCAGGAAATAATGAATTAATACCTTCCCACGGCATTACTCCTAATACACATAACCAAAATTTAGCCCAACTTGGTGCATACATAGCGCCACCTTCACGTTGAATAAAACTATAAGCATTTTGTATGCGTTGATCATCAAAATGAATTCCTAATAATCTTAATGATATATAATTTAAAACAGTACCAAACATAGTTGATTTATTTTCAATATGAGTTCCCCATCCACCATCATCTAATTGATGATTAAATAAATATCTAATCATTTGATATTTTTGTTCTTCTGTAAAATAAAATTTAGTTACATGAGCTGTAATTATTGCACCAGGTAATAAAAACATTGGGCCACCATAATCTCCAGGCCAATGGCCATCTTCAACTTGTAATGATGAATAATAATTTATTGTATTTAACACACTTTTTACTGCTGACACAGAAAATTCTTCATTGAATATTAGAATCTTTAATGTTTCATATTGACTTTCATCAATATCTAATGGTTTATAATTTTGTTGAATTGCATATGCTCGATAAACTTTATCGGCGCTATTTGAATTTTCTTTATCAAAATCAATTGAAGTTGAATTTTCATTTTTTAAATATTTCCATACTTGTTGACCACGATCACATATTAATCGCCATGCCATGAGTTACAGACTGATTGAACTACAACACTTGAAGTGTTATTAGGCTAAAGAAAAGTGTTATTAGGCTAAAGAATGTATACTGTGAAATAATCTTTTTTTCCTATTCTCTCACAATAATATATAACCCGTAATGGGGTGTCAGAATAAGATAAGAGTTTGCTTTCAAGTAAAAGAACGGCAAATTTTATTTATTTTAAAATACATTTTTCATTATATTTAATGTCAAGAAGAAAAGTAGATTGAATCGCGCCATTGTCATTCGATTGATGAAATTCTCATGATTTATACTTTTAAGAACGCTTTTCAGAATCAATTTCTGTGCAATTATCATTATTCATTATTACTCATTCATGTACTATAACTTGTATCTTTCTCTAAAATTTTTCAGAAAGATTTTAAAATATTTAATCTTACAGACATGATTTAGCAATACAAGAAATAAACTGTTGTATTCTTATAGAATTAGATGACGACAAACACTTTTTCCGTAAATAGAAATCGAAAGTAAAACGACTTTACTAAAAGATAACAAGAGGAGAATTCGAATGCTACTCCTCAGCTCAAGTCCAATAAAGTTAAGTAACACAACATATTTTGAACTTTGATTGCTTAGAAACTTGTAGGAAATTTTGAAAAAGTCTTTTTGTGTTTATGAAGTCGAGTAGATCTGACATTCCAAAAATGCATCCCATATGATTTGTTTTCAGTTGAGACGAGGCTCACTGCATGTTTACCGATTCACATAAAATAATATCGTAAATAATTCTAATATAACTATTATGATAAATATCAATCAACAACATCGAAATGTACATTGTTTCCTATTCGTTTATGTATTAGTGACAGTGTTTCTAACAGCAAGAGTCCGCCTTTGTTACAAAGAGTCAAAGAACCTTGCAATATTGATTTGACACTTTGTTTTACACTTTGCTCATGAAAACAAAGTGTCAAGTTGATACTTGCTGAAATTTTTTTACACTTTCCTTTTTATTATATGTAACCTTAGAACTCCCTAATTATATTTACTCGAAATATTCTTCGTATACTGACATCTTCAAATTAATTGGTTCATTCATTAAAGCATTTCTCAATTTATCACAATTGTAGCTATTGTTATTGTTATTTGAATTTATTTATTGTTGTTATTATCATTTGAATCCATTTAGTGTTGTTTTTGTTATTGAACTTTATTTATTATCATTTTAATTACCATTTTAATTCATTTATTGTTGTTGCTACTATTGTTATTTATTTATTATTATTATTACCATTTGAATTCATCTATTGTTTTTACTATTATTGCCATTTATTTATTTATTTTCGCTATTGTTGTGATCGAATAATCTCTACGTGTTTCTCAACAATTTATGCATATTAATTGCTCGTGTTATTTATTTTTAAAAATAGAAATCACAAGTAAAGCTGTTTTTTTATATCTTCTAAGACTTGCCACCACTTTCTTTTTAGAGCAGATGAACAAAAAACAAATAGAATTAATTGAACTTTGGATTAGAAGTCCAAAACCACCAACGAACGTTTTATCACCACGTGAAAATCAACAACAAATTCGTTCTCCATCATCATATACACCCGACTCTATTCCTTCATGTATATTTGACGAACCAGGAAATGAAATTGAAATTATTGCCAGTGAATCTTCATGTTCATCATCAAACGTTGCTGATATTCAACACGTGTCTTCTTCCATTGAATACGAAACTTCTAACAAGTCAAATTTAAACAAAAATCAAGTACTAAACTGGCCGTAATTATCTTCCCGATTGGGAAAGCAACCAGATACTATGTACAAAATTTATTCATAGGATTCTCTCTTTTAATGTAATTTTAATCATTTATACCTTGGAAACTTTGTGACACTTTGTTTAAAAAAACAAAATGTCACTTTACACGGTAATGGCAAAAGTAAAACGTCATTTGACTTTTTGTTTTAGATTCCTATTAGAAACGCTGATTAGTGAATAGAAACAAAGGAGAAGATATATAGAGATATATTTTGTTTAGATTAATGAAAATGAATACTATGAACAACATTTCTTCTTGTTGTATCAGTAATATAGGTTAAATTGATATGTATTTAAAATTAATATTTCTATGAATATGATTGATATCGCCAAATAAGATATTATCAATGAGACGTTTCAACAGATTGTCATCCATCCTAAAACCGTTGTCTAAGTATATTCCATTTGGATATATATTTCAAGTGGTACGAAGGTATCCGCGACATATACTTATATCGGGATTCGTTTTCGAATCAAAATTGAGAAAAAAATAGACTTTCAAAGCAAACATTTTTACAGACAGCAATTGTGTGACATGATATTAGCAAGAAAAATAGTTTGAAATTTTTCCATAATTTCGATCTAATGAATTTAATAATGTTGGACGACTAGCGAAAAACTGTTGTTGAATAAAAATGCAGCTTAAGAATAGAAGAAAAATTATTATTCTACCTAGGAATATTATTCTGTATTGAGTGGAAGTTTGGCTTTCTGAATATTGATTTAAAACTTGGAAAATTTCGAATGCGTTCTTTTTTTTATCTGAATCAAGTCATTATTAATTTAATTCATGCATGTTTTTATTGTTTTTCGTAATAATACCTCACTAAAGTTGGCCACGAATTAATTTTACACTGATTTAGTGAGTTTTGTATTTTGTTTCGTCTAAATTAAATTTTATTCAATATTTTCCCATTTCATTTAAGTACTCATGCAATATAGTATAAAGGCCCTCGATTCCAAGAATTCATCATGAAGATATTTCTCTAGCTTCAATAACTAATTTTAGCCATGTTGTTGTCGAATCGCTATCATTATTTGATTG
This sequence comes from Rotaria socialis, assembly GCA_905331475.1. Classification (NCBI taxonomy): domain Eukaryota; kingdom Metazoa; phylum Rotifera; class Eurotatoria; order Philodinida; family Philodinidae; genus Rotaria; species Rotaria socialis. The sequence continues at coordinate 112,997 of CAJNYU010002678.1, read as the reverse complement.
AAAGTAAGTTGGGACATCAGTATTGATCCAGTCATTTGAACAATTTACAGGTGGTGTTGATGGTTTATCTTTTTTTCTGCCTGACCATCGCCATGAACAATGAATGAATCCAAATTTAAGAGGTTCCGTGTATTCAAAACACAATGGACACATACAGTTTTTTTCATCCAAACCGACGAGTACATCTAGACAGCAACATCCAAATGAGATTCTTATGTCTTTATCATACAGAGAACATTCAGTATTACGACAAATACCCTCTATGAAAATGCCAGGTTTCTCAGGCAATGCAAGCATAACATGTGGCGATACTTTTTCATGCAATCTAATAAAATGAAGACCATTTCCGAGATCATTGCTACTGTGAATTTCAAAATAGAAACCAGGCATCAATAGGATTTCTTCTTCAACGGAGTAAAAAGAATGCCGTTTTATAGAACGTCCACTAGTACATTTAATAAAAAATATTGTTCTTGGTCCATCTTTTCCACAATACTGTTCTGACTGCAAAACACCCATTGAATCTGTGCATGATGATAAACCCCACCAGAATTGTCGTTTACCTAAGATATATTGAGATGATATGTCAAGTTTAACACCACGAAAAATGGTGTCGTTTATACGTGGAAGACGATTAAGTGCAGTGAGAAAAAGTTTTAAATAGCTGAACCAAGGTCGAAGTTTGTCCCTTTTTTCCATCCGTAATGTTTCATTTAATAAATAATAAAGACTCTTCTCATTGGTATCCCAATTGAATGTATACAACATAATTGAAGCAGACTCATTAACAGTTAAATTATCAAATGGATTTTGGCATCGTTCTTTCACAATCCAAACATTACGTTCAAGGGTGCCTTCTTCAAAGAATGAGATAAGAGGTTTAATCGCTATTTCCAATGGCAAAAGTGGACCATTTTGATAGCCATCAATAGCCGACAGAACTTGTTGAGGTTCTCTTGCAATATCAAACACACGTGGGATCATTTCAAAGTTGAGTAATCAAATGTGCAGCAAGAAAAAAGCTTGCTTTTTTTATTTTTTTTATTTCAATGACATCACTATGACGCCGATAAGAAGTAACATTGAAGTATGTAAAAGCGCGCAAGGAGTACCACGATTAGAAGTTCTTTTGCATGCAAACTGAGAATGTTTTCTTCGAGAAACAAGAGAACGCAAGAGTAACATATTATGATTTCACCACTTTGTGTAAAAAACAAGAAAATGAAATAACAGGTTTTTTTTCTTCCAGAAATATTAACATCTAACAGGGCTATACAACTATCAATTATTTATTTTAGATATGTGAATTTTAAACATAAATTAACCTTGTTCATCACATCGTTTTCATTCCCTAAAATTCATTTGAATTCACACATACATATAATTACGTATTCCTAACATCTTAGAAAGATGTGAATGTATAAGTATTAAATTTTAATAACTTTAATATTATCTCTATTCATAATCATATTGCATTTACGCTTAAAAGATGCATTTAGCACCAACTTACTAGTAGCTCCAGCCTTTTCCTACATCTGCAATTCGAACCAGCCGTTATTATTTTTTAGGCCTTTAGTTCTGACTCCAGCTCTGGTTTCTTTTACACAGAGTTTAGTTTTTCATTTTGTTCTCTCATGATCGGTAATTATATGAATTGAAGATCGAAATCTTAATCATTATACACACGAATATGATCGGAGCACTGATGTACTACATGCTCATGTCCTTTGCTAATAACGTAAATTCTTCTTCGTATTAGAAAAATCCAAGTGTAAAACCATTCTAGAGAGGAGCTTTTATTCTAACTTTCAGGTAAAGTTTTCAAAATTTGTGTAACTGTGGTTTATACTCTACTTTTCCCAAATACCAGTGCACAAGATTTCGAATTATGAGATAACATAGTCAAGAGTAACGAATCATGCACGTGGCACTTTCATTGAACTTATCTTTTTCTAGTGACAAAAAAACGAAAGTTCTGTCATGAAATCTTTGTGACTTTTTGATGTTTCATCTAGCAATTCAGATACATCAATAGAAACAGAAAAATCAAAACCACCGATGAATTTTCAAAAAGCACAGAATTTTGTGCCATTCTAGCTGTCAAGTAGAGTATTCACAGATATTTTTTTACGCATGAAAATTTACTGCAATCCATGTCAGAACTAGTTCACTCGACCAACATTTGGCCATTCGTTTATCAAGTTCTCATACTCAACGCAAACATTCACAGGAAGGCTCTGCGTAAAATCAAAAGTACTATTTCAGATTCAGATTCAGATGTAGAAATGTGTTTAATTCAAGGACAAAGGCCTATTTCTGGACTTCATAGTACTTCTGAAGTAAAGAAGCTCGGTTTCTAGCTTTTTTTCTTCTAAACTGTGATAATTTAAATGACATGACACGATTTATATGGCTTTTCTTGTTGGAATCCAATATTAATGGTAAGATATACTAGAATCAATAAAAGAACAAAATGAACTTTTTAAAATGCATCACTGTTTAACTGCATCGATTATTTTATCACAATGATCACTTTTCGACAACAATGATAACATAACGACGATGAGATTTTTTCTTCTCTACATAAAAATCTTTTCAAAATCTATCATTAGTTTATTCATCAATTTGAACTTGTTCCTTTTTAACATCGAATTCAATTAAATTCTGATGTTCAGTTTGAAATTCGAATTCCAACAATAAATATTTATTTTGTTAATTAAGATCAATTTCAGTATATTTCATGTAGAATCATAATCATCGATATTTGTATCAAGTGAATAATGATACACAACATAAATTATTGCATTTTGATTACATAGTTAGAAACTTGACTAATCCGATGAGCAATGAAGCCATTTCAAGGTTCAACATTTTGCTCTATATTCTTCAGTTCAAATGATTTTTATTGCGAATTGCCTGTTATTTCGAGCAAAACATCGAAGAATTATATGTATTGACGAATGTTTCAAGTAAAAAATGAATTTCTCTTTCGAATGAAATCAAAGAATTCAATTGAATTTTCTCAAATCAAGAGAAGATTTTCTAGAAGAAATCTATTTCAGTCTTCTCGAAGTTCCATTGTACTATCTTTCATAACTTCTCTTTTCGAAATTAATTTTCTTTCGAGCAAAAATGAAATAGTATTTTATTCTGTTGTGACAAATAGAGAGAAATCGAATCCCTCAACGAAAAAATCGATTTGAAAGATGAAAATGAATTTCATCCTCAAACACCATCTTGACAAGAAAGATCATCAACACTCGAATGATTTCAATTTTTTGATTTGGACGAAAATTAGATCTTTCAATAAAATTAATTGAATAGGAAAAAGTAGATACATATATACATAATAACAAACATTTATTGAAAAAATACATGGGAGAAAAATCAGGAATATTCTTCATCACCACCAGCTAAATTACGATTGAGTTATTGTTTCGGTTAAACTAAAGTAAAGAAAAAAACAAGATTTTATCTTTAAAAGAGTTTTGTAAGACATCTTCACTTACTTTTCTTGTTTCTTTAATTTCCGAATCAATTCTGTTGCATATAATTTGAATAAACCTTCTAGTAAGTTGTAATGTTTCTGCTCGTAATGTTGAGCGAGATTATTTTTTTCACAGTACATTTGAAATGAACGTCGATCATCTGAAGTCAGTTTAACATATGAATCCATCATATCATGTTCTCGTTCATTGCGTATCGACGCGACCAATAAATAATGTACCAAAATATGTTTATTCGGAAAACCGTATTTGGAACATATGGTGTCAAATATTGTTAACATTAAATGTATTTGTTTATCATCCAAGTTCAGACTATCTTTAATTTCTTCGTGTTGAGAATCATCGAGTAAACTATCAAATGTAGCTTTATCGAAATTTTCTGATATATATTCCATTTTCAGTTTTCTTCTAAACTCTTTCTTGATCGACCGCACGGTCTGTCGCATTAATTCACTAAGACATGAGTGATATTTGTATAATGTATTTTCATCTTGTAGACGTGAAACAGATAGTTTCAAATCAATATTTTCATCTTGTAGACGTGAAACAGATAGTTTCAAATCAATATTTTCATCTTGTAAATGTGAAAGTAGTGATTTTAAATCTTGAATAGCCGCACGAAGTTTCAGTTTTGAACGTTTTGTTATCCAAAGATCATCAATAACGTTAGTTAAATCTTGAAAAATATTATTCACAGCTTCTTTATCTATATGTTGTCGGTTGATTTCTTCATTGAAAAGTAAGAAAGTATCAACTTTATCAGTTTCAAAGCTCTCTGTGGGAATGGATTGCAATGAAAAAATGAATTCAGTTAAGTCATTTTTCAATTTATTAATATCATTTGGTAACAGTGTTTGTACGTTTTTCAGGGTTTTATTGAATTTGGTAGCTTCAATACACTCTTCAGTAACATTTAAAACGCATGTAATGTGTCCATCCAACTTAGGAATATCATTATCTCGTAATTTGGTTAATAACGTCAATAACCGTGTTTTAACTAGAATAGGAAATTGAATTAAACCAGAGTAAAAAGTTAAACAAAGAAAGAGGGAAAAAACATACCATCATCTTTTCTACTAGGATCAAAATTCGATGCGATACTCGAAGAATTGTATCGACGAAAATCTAATGAAAATGAAGACCGTGAGATTCTTATGTTATTGATAATCGACTGTGATAAAGACACCAAGAGTGGTCGAGCCATGACTGCACTAGAACATATTTACATGATTAAAAATGAAGTTCGAGCTCTTTCGTTTTTACCTTTATCAAATCAGAATGTAAATAATAATAAAATATATTATCTTATTGAACGTACAGAGAAACTTAAGATTTAATGAAAAGTTGTTGTTAGTTGAAAAAAAGGCGAAATATCCAACAATTGTTTTTGTATCAATATTTAATCTAAATGAAATCTAAATGAATGAATATGTATGAGTAAATACATCTACGTCAGTTTAAAACCACACAGTTATAGTAATTAGTTTCAAGTAATATTTTCTCTCAAATTGTTTCCACTAGTATAGTACGCTGGGTTAAGATAAGCTACACACACTTTTCTCCATTGCAATAAAAATAATTTAAGCCTCTATCATATGAGAAAGATGGCGGTTGTAACAAGAACATGCACATTCGTGCGTGCGTGTACATTTAAATATTAAAAGGTGTAAGAAAAACTTCTCAGTTGTTTTGACAACAATATGACATGAATAAAGTCATTAAACTCTAAGGATTAACTATTGGTAATGAAAAATTTATTTTTTATTTTATGTAAAAGATTTTCATCGAAATATATCAATTAAATAATGTCTGACTAAATGATTTATAGTTGAAAAATGCCTATTTTTTATTATTTGTTCTTTTGCATTCTTAATTCTCACCACAATCATTTTACGATAGGTTTGTTCATCTATAATGTGTACAGAGAGACACAACAAGAAAAAAAGCTTGCTAATCTATGAGATCAATGTTGTGCAAAACTTTGTAATAAAAAAGAGAAAAAAAATTGTTTGAGAAATACATAAATTAACCAAATAACGGAAATTTGAATGAAGGCAAATAAATAAAAAAATTTTCTGATTCTCGCTTTTCATGATTTAAGAAGCATCACTTGCGTAGTTTTTATCAATTCAGTCATGAAAACAAATGTGTTTCAAATAAGTTTATTATCCCATTTGATTGATCTTAACAGTTGCCGGCAGCATTTGACAAGAAATCTAATCGAGAGAGAAAATAGCAACACGTATATCATTTTTTTTATGCCCGTACGGTTATATAGATCATCCTGGTCTTGATTACAAAATTCTCTCGTGCTAGCCACAATCATTCGTTTCGTTTTTTTTTATTAAGAAGCTACTTTTTTCTGAGAAAATATTTCATAAATTAATATTCCCGAATTTTCCACTATTATTTTTCTTTCTTGCGATAAATTTTATTTGTTATCTATTGAGTTTTATTAGAACAATCTAACATGATGCAACCATTAATACAGCAAGTCTCACAATCAATCATGAACTATTGAGCTCTTTTTATACTGAAATACTCGATCTCAGATACGAGAGAATTTTAATTATATTTGTTTTCTCAACTGAGTGAGTTTTTGCGTCGTTTTCTAAGATAGAAGACTATTACATTATTTTCATAATATCTTTTCTGTGTCCCGTTGCTTATGTGAATATGCGCAGCCATGACAAACAAATATACAAATAAAATAGTAGCTAGTTGTTAAGCGTTCGATAATTTTAAGGCGAGCCTTGGAAAAAATAAATAATGTTCTTGATGGCAATAGAACAATTTTGAAAAAAATTCAAAAATAAGAAACAAATGAAGTTGTATTTAAACATCCAATTTTTTGGAATCATATTTGAATCTAGTTTTCTGTTTAATAACTGAGTTTCTCACCTTAATCAACTGTATAGATTATTCAATGTCAATATGGATTGAATTGATCAACATACCTTATCAAACTTTTCTTTTTATTTCGAATCCTTTGAAAGTTTAGCTCAGCCTTAATATGAATTTCGTCTAACACCTTTAAAAGAAAAACTAAACTTGAGAAAAAAATATTCAGATGAATGTAGCTTGAACATATTATTAGATTGACATCTATGTTTTGTTGCTACAAAATTGCCGGACTAATTTGCTAAATAAATCAAGGATTCATTTAAATATTTTTATTTTAATAGAAAGATTCTTTTTCGAAAAGGAAAGAAAAATTCTGTTTGAACTTCGTTAGTGTGGTACTAAATATCATTCATCGAGAAAGAAGTTATGCTCAAATGTGTACTTTAATCTTTGTATTTTTGAAATATAAAAAGAATAAAGTTAATATTAAATTTTTGTAGAAAAATTTCAAATTCTCCTGCGACATATTCGTATATATATTATTGTTATTAGCAACATCTGTTTTTAACATGGGTGCAATGTTTCTATTAGAAACACTGGATGGATCTATGTTTTATTTCTCTAATCGGCAGGAAAAACTCTGCTAATTGAAAATAAATAAATTGGTTCAAAAGACTTCGAACCGAACCGATCCCATCACTAATATATATGGATATAGGTCATAAGGAAGAATATCTTTTTTTTTGGATCAGTATCTAGCGAGTGCAGTTAACATATCGTTGAATTCTAAAAATATGCTCTAATCTAATGAAAACTAAAATGTGCTCTGCCATCAATTTTTCAGGTTAACATTATTTTCTCTCTAGCATGACTTTTGAATTTTATAAGGATGTTAAATAAAAATCAATTGTTTTAGCAAGATTTCCAAATCGAAAGTCTTGAAGCATAATAAGAAAACAATGTGTTTCAATGTTATTGGAGCGGCTCTAGTTGCATCTTAATCTGTCACTTGCTTTAATTGATTAGATAATTTTTTCATCATTAATTCGCATTTTATTGTAGTAAAGATTTTCTGATCTTCCACTACTCGACTTTTTAAGTCTGATTCATTTTCAAATCTTTCTCCTCTCAATTTTTCATTAATTCCATCTAAAAATTGTCTCGCCTGGCCAATTATCAGCCAACTCTATTGAAAAAAGAAATAAGAAAATACTACTACTTGAAGATAATCAGAATTTATTATACACCCTTTATTCTGAAACACTGAGTATAGAATAAAATACAGAAAATTGTCTGCTCGAAGAGTAGACGTCTTACATAGAAATAAAAACAATATACTAATTTATCGACGATATAATTTTTCATCAAATCATTTCATGAGAGTAATGGTCAGAATCTATTGAAGAAAATAGAAATAACATTTCTATTATTGTTACTTTGCATAGTTAATATTCTACGGAGTAAAATATTGATGCTGTTCTCTCTTTTTATTCTGTCTGATGAATTTATTTTTTGACAAAACCATTCAACCTATCAAAAATTCTCGTAAAATCATTCTTTTATCAGCAATATGTTGTCGTATCAATGATCAAGATTACCATTTTAAAAGAGTGTTGTCAGTAACAATTCATTCGATTCGAACAGAAATAGAATTCGTTTTTTTTTAGGTATAAATTTCATTGTAAACATAAGAAAATACAATCATCATCACAACCAAATAAATTAACCATTCTACTTTGTTTTTCATATTATGGATTTTATTATATTTTATATTACATTTGAGAAAATTGCTAATGAATTTATGTTGATTTCAATAATCTTTCATTTTCTAGAAAATAATATTGCTTCTCTTACTTTTAATAAATTGAATGAAAAAGGAATAGAAGGAAAGCTTTGGAAATCCAAGCATCAATACTTCTTTTTTTCTAATAAATTATTAAGAAAATTTCTTTAATCTACGATTGACATAAATATTTTATTAAGTAAATGAATAAATAGAAAAAAGCAAATTAAGAAATATGCAAAACACTTTGCATCAGCGGTGCAACTTTATCGACAGTATTTGATGTCATAAATTGAAAACGAAAAAATTCTCTAGATTTTTTGGCTGCTGACTGAATTCGTAAGATTATTTTGAGTAATTGAGTAAAGCGTTTCTGAGTTTCGATTTCACCGTATTTGTCAAGCCAATAATGCCACAATAATTTTGTATAATAAAATTGAGCTCGATTTACACCTATAGAATCTTTTAATGGTGGTTCATATTCATTCATGGATAAACCTTGCGAAAAAATAAGAATTGATAAAATAAGTGATAACAATGTTGGATCTTGTTCTGTTATTTCAACAAGTGAAAGTACTAAATTTACGAACATATCACGAACAACATTCGATTCATCACATAACATAAAAAAGCGACAGCGTTTTTCGTTTTTTTCGTTCTCTTCATCACAGCAAGGCCCATTTATTGGTTTGTATTTGTAACATCTGACTATCGGGAAAAGAGGAAGAAGATTATATTTAATTAGAATAAAACGATCATCAGCATGTAAACTTTCGAATTCATCGATCTGACGGAAAAAGCTAATAAATCGTAGGGCAATTTCATTGGCCACTCGTGACCAAGATATAAGAGCAGAAGCCCTATCTGATACATCGAAAGAAGAACACTGGATATCCTCGGTTTGAAACGAAGATGTAAATGATGATCCAATATTTTGTATCGTTATTCTATCTTGAAGAGAAAACATCGTCGATGGTGCTTGTTCTATCTCATTTGATTTCATATTTTCATCAGAAGTAACATTATGATCGTCATCATCATTATCCAGATCCATCAATAACTAAAAATAAAATATTAAATTAGATTGATTGAATCTATTATTTATTTCGAAAAGTTTTTTCTTTTGTTAGCTGAAGTTTTATCTGTAAAAGAAAATTAAAATGAAAAACTTACACGATCAATTTCATCAAATGTTTCTGAAAAAGATTCTGACTTCGGTGATAAATTTGTTAAAGATAATGAATTTGACAATTCTGATATTAATAAAGGTTTTGATGATATACTTCGATTTTCTTCAAGACGTTTTCTTCTTCGTTGTTTTTCTTGTTCACTAAGTATAAAATCTTTTCTCATACCCATGGCAAAACATCGATCTAATCGGCATCTTTGGCATTTACGACGCATTTCATATGTAACTGAGCATTGGTCTTGACCTGTCAAACACCGTAATTTTTCCTAGAAAATTAATAATTACTAATATATATCAATCTAAGTAGATCATAACTGATTCTTTTTTTTATCAAAGATCCAAAACTGTCCAAATTAAGCTTTGAAATGTATATTATAAGTAGAATCAATGATCGAAAAATCTGAAATAGATATTTTGACTTGTTTCTTCTCTAAAATAGAGTCTTTGGAAACTGTGTTGTATTGAACACTTATTCTATAATCCTCAAAAATTTTTCAATTAATCATAAATACTTTAGAGTACAAATTTAGGTATTGATGTAGGTCGATGAAAATGTACATGTATCTGTGATAGGTCTCTACGCTTATCTATATTTGACAATCATAAAATCTTTAATCGATCCAAAAATTTAGTTTTAATATAAAAAATAATATATTCTACAAGATGAAACAAATTTCATAGATTTCTAATATCTAAAGTGAACACTTCTTTATACTATGTTAAACAACGAACGATATTTAATGATCAATTAAACTAAAGAAAATTTCTAAACTAACCCGTGACTGATGAGCATTGCGACGAAAAAAAGCTTTACATGAAGCACAGGAAAGAGCATCATAATTAAATCCAATGGCACGATCTCCACAAATAGTACAAATCAAATCCATTGATTTTTTGGATATTTTAACCGGTTTTGATCGGTTTTGATCCGGTGAATCAAGTACTCGTTTATATACTTGATCGCTAGTTGAATTCTACAAAATTGATATTTATTATTTATCTTAATAAATTTTATCAAAATTAAATACAAACGAGTTCAGATAATTCAGCAAGTAAAGCCAAATCAATAATATTATTATTATTATTATTATTCTTTCTTTTTGAGACCATTTTCTGCTTATTATCCAAATCAATAATAAGTGTATTATTAGTTTTATTTAAAGAAAATTGACGAATCAAGTCTTCATTCGACGTTATAATTATCATTTTAGTTTCATTAGCCATAGTTCTCTGTATCTTATCACTTTAACTTGTGTACAAGTGATTATATAACTACACCTTAACAAAAAATAAGTAAAAATGTTTCAGTCAGACAAAAAAAGTAAGAAAAGCAAACGTGACAGTAACAACAAATGACGTACGTTGTACTTTAATGCGAAGAACACAAAAAGAAAAACAACAAGTATTTATGCATTATAAATATTATGTCAACGCGATTACTCATTTACTCACTGATGCGTCATCGTTGCAACTCTACCTGATGCAGCCATTTTTCTTTTCATTTGCGCACAGATCTATTTCTCTTTTATTTATTTATTTTGATCTATTTACTTCATACTAGTAGAAAATGAAGACCGTTTTATTAACGAAATAAGTGTATTCCGAATTTTTAGTACAAAAAAATGAAACATACACATATGAACTATTCGGTATTCGTGCATCATATTATTATTCTTCATCTTTATATGAATCAGTAAAAGTAAAAAGTCGTTGGTCATCTAACGCATATAAAGCGAACTATATATTCTGTTAATTAATAATTTATTGAAATCAAAATCAAAATAAAAAGTAATAAGAAATAAATGAAGTTAAATTAGAAAAAGAAATAAAAAAGATGAAATACTGATTATTTCGTTTCTATCCTTTGACCAAATCTCAAAATATTCCGTTGTAAATCTATGATGGCACTATTTTAAATCAGTCAATGATGCTAAATAAAATTGACAATTCACTTCAATAGATAGAATATATTTAGAAGTTATAATCTAGGAATATCCAAGACTGGTGCGAGGGGGCACAGTAGGAAGAGACTATTTACTGCACAGCACACATACAATGGTATAGGAGTTTTGAAAGTATATCTTAATTTGAAGCTTTTCAGAGCAGAAATGTGTTCATATTCAGTTCATAGGAGTTTTTACAAACTCTACTTTCGCTAAAAGTAGCTCAGTTTGTGATCATATTCGATAAAAAATGATGATGATCAGGATCGATTTGACATTCTTAAATTACTTAAGAAAATTGAATGAATAATTAATGAGCAAATGCTTGCAATACATAAATCCGTTTTTGACAGTTAGCCACGTTAAAATTAAGTAAACGAAAAATTATATTTCCGAGTAGATTCTATAGAAAATATCTATAGAAAACTTGTGTCAAAATATTTTCTAGTTAAATAGTCATTTATTTTGTTAAGTTGAACTAAGTGAAAGACAATCATTGTATTCATTTACACAAAGTTAAGTTTCATGTTCAATTTTGCATTTTAAGTCAATTGAAACGATTTATTGAAGCGAATTCATTCATAGATTGCAAATATCTGAAGTCTTTGCGTCAGACATATCATAATTAGATTTAATCACTGAATTGTTTTTTTTTCTTGTTGTAACTAAACATTATATGTCTATTTTTGAAAATCAAATTGTTTTCTCAATGCTAAACCAGTAAAATGTGACACCAGAACCATAGCCATCGGTTGAATACACATTTAGTGAAGCTTCTTCAAATTTAAATCGTTCATAAAAATCCTTTCTTTTTTAATTCTGGATTTTATATTTTTAATCCAGAAAGAAAAACATAAGATCAAAGTAAATGCTCTTAACATGATAAACATATTCAATATGTGATTATACCAGATAATAATAAAGTATAGTAATTTCGAATAAGAGTTCGTCACAATAATACAACAGATTGACAAGATCGTATTATAAACACTATTTTGATGCGTTCATAAGGATTTTTGAGATGAGAAAATAAAAATTTTATTTAAGATAATTTAATTGGTTAGATAAGATCCTCTTCTATGACGTTCTTTTTTCTTATAGGGGGCACTTTTTTTTTAATTATATGTTTTTGTATTTGTTCCTAATTGAAATAATTTCAAATGTTACATTATCTTAGTTCATTCTTTTCTGCATTAGTATAATGACGATGCAGAAAAAGTAAAAGCATTATTCATTGTTTTTCTCTTCATGTGAATATATATATATATATATATATATAATTCTGAAACAAGATAAAATAGTGACAAGGTTATATCATTATTAGAAGACAGTTAAGATAGAATAGAATATAAGTGTTTTTGATGTCAAATTTTTTTTTTCATAATTAAGTTGAAATAAAAAGTTTATTTAGAAGAAAAACTAATGCCACCAACAAAAGTTGCAGAAGCTATGGCTGATGTTGTTGAAAAATATATTAATGAACATGATGTGATGATCTTTTCGAAATCTTGGTGTCCATATTGTAAAAAGGTTTTATTCTTCTATGTCTTCTATTATTTATTAACTCATTATTATTTTATTGTTAGATCAAAGAAGCATTAAGATCGGCTAATGTTGAGTTTTATGCGATTGAATTAGATAAAATTGGTAAAAAATATATTATTTTTCCTTGTTTTATAATAAATCTTCTGTTTAGATGACGGCGAACTAATTCTAGCTGAATTAATCAATAAAACAGAACAAGAAACTGTCCCTAATATATTTATTAAAAAGCAACATATCGGTTTGTTGAATTTAAAGTTTTCTTTTAAATAAAAAAGACTTCATATTTTTCATATATATATATATATATATAGGTGGATGTGATAAAACTCTTGAAGCATTGAAACAAGGCCGAGTTGCTACTCTTCTTAATACAACTGACACGGAAATGAAACATCAAGGAGTTGATAATGATACTTTAGATTCATATGATTATGATTTGATCGTTATTGGTGGAGGATCAGGTGGACTTGCATGTTCAAAAGTATTTACAAGAAATTTAAATATAAGTTTTCAAGAAATACTCCATGTTTTTGTATTCTAAAGGAAGCTCGATCGTTTGATAAAAAAGTTTGTGTATTGGATTTTGTTAAACCAACACCAATTGGCACTACTTGGGGTTTATTATCACAATTAAACATTGAAATTTTTAGTTATATCTATTCTTTTTTCTTTTTAAGGGCTTGGTGGGACATGTGTTAATGTTGGTGTAAGTTAACATAGATTTTGTTGTTCATTTAAAATATTGTTCAATATTGATAATAGTGTATTCCAAAAAAATTAATGCATCAGGCATCATTGATCGGTGAATATGCTAATGATTCAAATGATTATGGTTGGTCGCAGCTTGAAAAAGGTTTACATTTGTTTTATTTTCAAAAATAGAAACATAATTTTGAATCTGTTTTTGTTTTTAAATAAAAGCTCGTCAACATGATTGGTCAAAGATGATACAATCAATTCAAACATATATTCGTTCCCTTAATTTTAAATATCGAACAGATCTTCGCTCAAAAGATGTTGTTTATGAAAATGCTTATGGACAATTTGTTTCACCACATCGATTAAAAGTTTGTCTATTTAGTTTTTTTCTAAATAATATAACAATAATATATTTTATTTAAGTTAACAGATAAAAAAGGTCAAACAAAAGAAATAACAGGAAAATATATTGTCGTAGCTGTTGGAGGAAGACCAAAATATCCAAATATTGAAGGCGATACAAAATATGGAATTACAAGGTTTGATTTTAATTGTTGAGAATAGATTCTTTCCTCTCTTTTTAAATCTAATGAATGAAAAACGACAAATCTGTTTAGTGATGATTTATTTTCTCTTAATTATGACCCGGGCAAGACAATAGTTGTGGGTGCATCATACGTTGCACTTGAATGCGCAGGGTTTTTACATGGAATTGGTCGTGAAGTTCATATATTCGTTCGTTCAATACTTCTTCGTGGTTTTGATCAACAAATGGCATCGAAAATTGGAGATTATATGTCATCGATTGGAATTCAATTTCATCATCAAACCATTCCAACACGTATCGAATGTTTAGAAGAAGGAAAACCAGGCAAACTACGTCTTTATTATCGACAAACACTTGAATCGGGTGATATTAAAGAAACTTATGAAGATTGTAATACAATTTTATTTGCTATTGGACGTGAAGCTTGTACACAAGATTTAAATTTGGATCAAATTGGTATTCATCTTAATCCTATTAATGGATTTAAAATAAAAACTAAAGAAGAGCAATCAATTCATGTTCCATGGTTACATGCTATTGGAGATTGTATTGATGAACAAACTATGCCATTAGGAAAACCTTTAGAATTAACACCAGTCGCTATTCAAACAGGTCAATTATTAGCTAGGCGATTATTTTCTACCAGTTCCATTAAAGTGAGATAAAATAAATGTTTGATTTGTTATTTCTTTAAATAATATTTATGTATACATAATTTTAGATGGATTACTATAATATACCAACAACAGTTTTTACTCCGATAGAATATGGTGCAATTGGTTATTGTGAAGAAGATGCTATTTTACAACTCGGACAAGACAATGTTGAAGTAATAAAAAAGAAAAACCTTTTCTTGTTTTCTTGTTTTATTTTGTTATTTTAATTTATATGATTTTATATGATTAGGTATTTCATAGTGAATTTATTCCATTAGAATGGGCAATATGCCATCATCGTGAAGAAATTAAAGCAAAATCATATTGTAAATTAATTGTTGAGAAAAAAACAGTATGTTTATTTTGTGTTTGAGAGAAAATAAATGATAAAATTTATTTACTTTTCTTAAGGGTCGTGTTATTGGATTTCATGTTTTGTCACCAAATTCTGGTGAAATAACTCAAGGTTATGCAGTTGCAATGAGACTGGGCGCTACGAAAAACGATTTTGATATGACGGTTGGAATTCATCCAACATGTTCAGAAGTAAAATTTTATTGTTTGTTTTATTTAATATTTCTTTTTTCTTTTAAAGAATTTAACAACATTATCGGTGACCAAATCATCTGGTGATTCAGTTGAAAAAGAAGGTTGCTGAGGTTAAAGTTCCCCTGGCTAAATAGACCAGGGCTTTTTTTCTCAATGATGATTAGTAACATATGACGATATTGTTTCTTTTTGTTATGATGAATTCGTCTGCCAAAGCTCGCACTAGAATGTCGAGAAGCTTCGAATTCTGATTGTCTTATCGTTCATCATGTTATTTAAATATTGAGATATTTTCATTTCTATTTTATTCTATCGATATTTTTCTACGGAAATCTTCTTATTCCTAATAGTATTTCTTACAAACCTATAGGGTTCTTTATTGTGTTTATCTAATATATATATATTTATATATATTTACATCAAATAAAAAGTCTAACAATCATTTGAATTGATTGAGGTATATTTATGAAAATAATATCAACAGATTCTAACTATTGAATTGTCGATTGATAAGTAACATTATTGGGCAACTGTATGAAACATGGTATGTAATTGTAAGAAAAAAGAAAATTTCGTAGAATCACACTTATTTTAATAAATATCATCGCTCATAGTAAAATAAAAATTTTTGCTTAATATTATACATTATTTTTCAACAATAAAATCATGACTTTGTATCAAATTTACCAAAAATAAATAAATATTTGTTAATATATCGCAGACAAGAGTTATAGCTTACACAAAGAGTTATTCAATCATTCTGATAATAATCACAATAATTAACGATACTTCTCGTTTTGAAGTCAAACATGAAGCAGCAATCATGCTACATTATTTAGATTTTTTTACGTTAACAATTCAGTAAATGAAACATTCTAGATAACAAATTTTTCTTAAGAATATTTTTGTTCTTTGTGAATGACAGCATTATCTAGTGCATCGAATCACACAGATGTAATATCCTTACATACATTTATAATTGTTTGATTTCATTATCTAAAATAAAATAGATCTTATTGAAAAAAGATTGGAGAAAAAAAAATTTATCTAAATAAAAAGTCATTTGATTTAAGTCTATTGATGTACATAGAAATTATGGACATTAGTAGCGTAAGATTAATGTCTTTAGTGGAAGTAGAAGTAATTACTTTTTAATATTTTTTCAAAATTTCTTAGACATTCAATTATTTTGATTGCTTTGTTGATATACTTCTAATATTTAATATGAATGGTGAAATTACACTTAAATATATGTTTTATTATATATTAATATCAACACTATGAGAATAGTTTGAAAAAGTAATCAATTTTTATTGTATGCCAAAATTCATTTTAGCACACATAACTATCAACTTTTCTTGAAAATTTGGAATCAGCAAAGATAATTATTTAATTGATAAAAATTGATGAATTAAATATTAGTCGAAAAAATTGAATCCAATTATTATCTGACGGTGGCAGATGAATTTTAATTAAAAATTTAAGATTTTCGTTTTTCAACATAAGATGATTATCGAGAATAGCAATTAAACCCATCTGAGTTTTTATAATATTATTGAAAACACATGATTCTAGAATGATAAATATTATATTATGCATTGATGAAAACAAGAAAAACAAAGAAGGAAGAATATGAGAACCCCACTGGTAAGAAAAAAACATACTGCAATTATACCTACTTAATTGAAGTACAACTACAGAGAAATTGTTCATAGTAATTTCAACTTGACCAAATTAGCTTGAAATATAAAGTTTACACTCTTTGCCCTTGACATCATGACTTATTACGTCGTTTTTTATAAACTCTATATTAATTATGATATGATATTATTTGTTTCTATTGATTATAAAATATTCATAGTGTGTTGATACTCGTACGGATCTAATATAAACACATCTTTTTATTATTATTGGATAATACTCACATGTAGTTTTATTAAATGTCTAATTTAGTAATGTTTAATCAAATTTTTGTTAATATTAATACTTAGTACGATTAGAATGTTTTCTATTGGTACAATAAATAAAAAGAAAAGGAAAGGACAATAAACGTATAAAGCATGACAATCAAAAATTAACATGATGTCATATTACATGTATTACGGATGAAATGGGCAACAGAAACCTAACATCAGTACAGCATAAGAAACACAATTCATTGTTAAATTCTGAAATCATGTTGGATAATAATATTATTATAATTTGGTTAGATGCTAATTGTCATGATAGATCAGTTAATAGTCTTAAGATTTTGAATGAACTTCAACAAATAATTAATTCAATTGAAACATTTACCGATGCAAATCTATGCCAAGAATTTCTTCAAAATACTATTGACAAGAATCAAATCGTATATTTAGTTATATCTGATAGATTTCTTGAATTTCCTATTCATCATATTCATAATTTAATATCTATTGATTCTATTTACGTCTATGGTCAAAATATAAATCAATTTGAATCATGGGCAAATAAATATTTTAAATTAAAAGGACATTTATTTCGAGAAATATCTGAACTCTGTTATCAACTTACTCAAGATATTCGCCATTATGAAAATAATCTTATTCCAATTCATATATTCGAAAATAGATTGACTGAAAATCAATTAAATCAACTTGAACCAAATTTTATGTATTCACAATTATTAAAAGAAATTTTAATTAATATAAATTATGATGAAACAGTTAAAAAAGAATTTATTCAATATTGTATTTTACATTCAAATATTTTTAATATAAAACAAATGAATATAATTGATGAATTTGAAAACGATTATGAAAAACATTCTCCAATATGGTGGTATACACGTGAATGTTTTGTCTATCAAATGTTAAATAATGCTCTTCGAACGGGAAATATTGAAACATTAATTAAAATGGGATTTTTTATACGAGATCTTCATCGACAAATTCATCATTTATATTGTTCACAAGAACATTCGACAATGATCGTTTATCGAGGTCAAGGAATGACAAATAATCAATTTGAAAAATTATCTAAATGTAAAGGTGGTTTAATATCATTTCTTTATTTTCTTTCAACAAGTCGAAATAAACAAATATCTCTAGAGTTTGCTCGGCAAGCTATCGAAAAACCAGATCTTCGTGGAATTATATTTCGTATGAAAATCGATCGAAAAATGATTAGTTTATCGAATCCATATGCATCAATAAATAAATTAAGTTATTTTAAAAATAGTGAAAAAGAAATTCTTTTTTCTACACATACCGTATTTCGTATTGAAGATATTCGACCACTGAAAAATGAAAATAAAATTTGGCAAGTTTATTTAAAATTAACAACAAATCAAGATGATGTACAACTTGAACAATTAACAAAGCATCTACGTCAAGATGTTCAATATTTATCGAATCCTTGGGAAAGTTTAGCAAAATTAATGTTAACTATGAGAGAATTTGATAGAGCACAAGAAATTTATGAAAATATTTTAGAGAAAACGGCTTCAAATGATAAAGAACAATTAGCTTTTATTTATCAACAACTTGGATGTGTTCATAATGAAAAACAAAATCTTAATCGATCACTTGAATATTTTAAACTTTCACTTGATATTAAAGCAAATTATTTACCAGGAAATTATAATGATCCACAATTAGCTGATACTTATTCAAATATTGGTTCAATCTATCATGCACAAGTAAATCTTGATAATGCTTTATTATATTTTCAATATGCACTTAATACAAATTCAAATGATCAAAGAGTTTTAGCATCGATTTATAATAATATTGGGATGGTTCTTAAACGACAAGGATATTTTCATAATGCTCTTAACCATTTTCAAAAAAGCCTTCAAATTGATTTGAATTCTCTTCCACCGATACATCCTGATCTTGCTACAACATATTCAAATATCGGAAGAGTTTACTTTCTTTTAAAAGACTATGCTAATGCTTTGTCTTATTATAAAAAAACTCTCGATATTCGTCGTTTATCATTACCTCAAAATCATCCATCTCTATTAATAGCAATATCTAATTATCAAAATACAGCAATATTATTACCAAGAACAAGTTCACTCTCAGAGTTGTCAACACCTATTTTATCTAAGAAAAAGCGTCCTTGTCTAAAATCATTTAAATCTTGTAGCAAACTCAATGATAAAACTTCTATTTGTGTAAAAACAATTGCAAGAAAATAATATTCATTAGAGGTTTTCATTATTAATCTACAAATAGTTTGAATAAAAATTGATTTTTATCAATTACATGAAAATGGAAACTTTGATTCTCTCAGACAAAAATCAAAACACAATTTCATAATAGTATCAATTTTGATCAGACAGGTTTTTCTTTTGTAATTTGTCTATATTATCTACATCCTTATTCTCCTCATGCAATTGATAATTTATTTAAAACTCTATCTGATAATTGAATTTTGTTTTTATGAAGATCTTATTCTTTCTTATAAAATTTTTCTTGAAAATTGATGACGATACCCATAACTGATACGAGAACAATACAAGATTCATTTTTGTTTTACAACCTCTGACGGAAGTCAAATAGAGAATTTCTACTATAGTAAAGATAACAGGATAGAATAACTTAAATCCTTTTGTATCATTCGGAACAGTACATAAAACTTGATCGATACAATTTTCGATGTACGAGCGAAACAAACGATTTTCTTTTAAAAATATTTAAATTCTATTCAATCTGTTATTGATCATCTCGTCACATCTATAGATAGAAAAAATTTATATAATTCTTATTCTTGTTTTTAGAAATGAAACTTATAGAAAAAGAATTTAAAAACTATGTATACCATTTTGAAATCTATCGTTGTTAACAACATAAATGTGCGCCTTGTTAAAACCAAATCTTTCCGTTTTTTTGTTGTTATTTTTGTTAAATGTTTTTTGTTTTTTTATGACGATAATATTCTATTCGAGTCTTTTTTATTTAATATATTTTTTAAATAAAACTATTGGATTATCATATACTGATTATGATGGCAAAATCGAATGTTCTGTAAGAATTGAAACAGATAATGGTTTTGAAACATGTTTTAATAATGAATGTTCGAACTATAAGGATCCATGGAGAATTGTTGACACTTATTCAGATAATCAACGGTGTTATTTACATTATCTTAAATTATCTTTTTCAAATTATGATCAATTGATTGTATTTATTGAATTACAAACAACAAATAATAATTCACTTGAAAATTTCTTTGCTCCTGATCAAGATTCACAACGGTGTTTTCTTGAGGTTCGAATAAATCTATTTATTGAAATTCTTTATTGATTTATTTAGATTGAAATCGATCATATTTATCCATTTAATAGTCATTATTTTCTTCGTCAAGATATACTTAATAAATTAGGTGGTATCCAAGGACGAATTCATATATTACAACTAAAAATAAAACATTGGTATAGATCAATACGATCAGTTATTCAATTTGTTGAAAATGATATGATTCAAAGACAGCCTTTTCAACAAATAATTATTTCATATCCATGTAACATTCTACAAACAAGAACACAATTAATTTTAATTAAATATTTGAAATATCAAGAACAATCAACCTGCCCAACGCAGATTAAAATAATGTCAGATAAAGATAAATTTAATTCAAATTATGAGAAAATTAAATTTCAAGAAAATGAATCAATAGAAATTCATAAAACTGAAAATATATCAGTTAACAAACCTAACATAATATTTGATTCATTCAATCAATCTTTTTCTGGTTATAATACAAAGGAAAATTTTAATGAAACGAATACATTCGCTAAGGTTTGTTTTACTTTAACCTTGTTGTTTATTAAATATTTCATACATATTGCTTTTTTATTCATTTAGATTGTTATTGTATTTATTATAATAGTTTTGATTATTGTTTTTTCAATATATCATTTTTTCTATGCACCTCCTTTATCTTCTAAAACATAATAATAAAATAATTTATCGCTTTGAAACATTAATTTCATTTATAAAATATTTTACATTTTCATGAGAAAACTTTTCTTCTTACCAATTTGAAATCGATTAACCAATGCCTTATTCATCTCTGGGATCATCATACTTATATATTGACATTTTTATCATGAAATAGTGAATATTATTATTATTATTTTATTAAGAAAATTGAATTATTTATATTTTCTATATGAATAAGAATTATCTTCGTCTAATTAAATATTAATTTTATCAATATTGTTTCGATATTTTTATTTATCATCAAAGATTTAGTTGCATTGATTTTAATAATAAGATATCTTCATGAAAAAGTAGATTTTCATTTTCCTTTTTTTTGCAAGGTTCATCAACAAAAAATTTGTTCTATTTAAGAAAATTTGACAAACCCAAGACATAATTCTCTCATAAATAAATATAATCATCGTCTAGTCATGTTTATTTTTTTGATTTTTACTACAAACTTAAATTTTATTTTTATACAAGGGTCAAAAAGAAAAACTGAAGAATATGTACTGTCATAGACAAAAATAAGAAAATTTTACAATTTTAAATATAAACTTTTAATTTCCTATTGATCTTTATCATTGAGAGCAGATCATTATTAAATTTTTTTTCAAATTTTCTGTCTTCATCAAATTCTTATTGATTGATTTTTATTATTGAATTGAACAGGATGGTAAATGCCTAGAGATCGAATCCAATAGATTGCAAAGAAAAAATTAAACTAAATATATATATATATATAGAATATAAACAGGTTTTTATCAGCAAAAAATGAAAAAACCACAACTCTATATAGTTGGTATGTCACTAGATCTGAAAAAAGTTTACACTTGATTCATTTTCTCCTTGTTATTGAAATCGATTTTACACTTATTCTTCAACGTAAACAACAATATTGATTAAACAAGCAATTGAGAAAAAGAACAAAGACTACGAGAAGAATATCAAACAGTATAAAAACTATTTAAAACAAAATATTTTTTCTACGATATTTATTTATATGAACAAACGATGAACGATGAAATCATTATTTTTTATTACCTTTCTGATGAATAGAGTAGAACGATGTTGAACAAATTTGTTTTTAAATTAATTAAACATGTCTATGGTAGACAATCAGAAAAAAATGAAAAGAGCTATATCGTATTTTATATTTTCCTGTGTCCATGTGTTTGATAATTGATTTCAAAATATTAAAATTTAAGAATAATGAAAGAATAAATATTATATTTTGAATGAGAAATATTTTACAATGAAAAATATCTGTATGAGCCTTTATAGTTATATATTTTCGTTGTTTCAAATATAAAAAAATTTCGATAGATAAATAGTCAATTAAAATATTTTTCTATTTGAAATTTAATAATTCATGCATTAAATTGATTTAATTTATTGAAATAATTTTTTGTTTTAACTTCATGTAATGGATTGTGATGTTCTTGATATTCTATTTCCATAAATCGAAGATTGATTAGTATATTCAATACACGAACATAGATGATATATACCCAATATAGAAAATATATTTAATAAACAGCTAATTGATAAATTAATTATACGTAATAAAACTGTTGATGTTTTTGTTAACCATATATAATTATGAATAAGATAAAACGAATTTTTTAGTGATAAAAATGTATTTGAATTAATTATTTCAATTTTTATTATTATTAAAATAGCTGTTATCAATGATGCAACCAATAATAGAAATAATAGTAAAACAACAAAACAAAGAATAAAAATTTTTGGAAACCATAATCCATAAAAACTGATTGAAAATATAAATAAACCTATAAAACCTAATGATATTGTTTCGAATTGATATTCGAAATTATGTTTTCCTTTTTTTCTTCGATAAACTTCATTTGAATAAAGTAAAACATTTATTAATAGAAATAAACAATAACAAGTTAAAATAAGTCTTGTTGCAAACGGAGATCTTTGACGATCATAACCCATCGATTCAATAGAAAATCAATTAGTTATTATCTATAAAAATTCTATATAGTAAAAACTTTTCTTTTATGATATACGTATCTATTATAGCATATGAAGAAAAGAGATTCCCGTTGTGATTGCCATCTGTGATACTTTTCTTTTCATTGATGTTGTTTGTGCTCAATAAGAGAAGAATAAAAAGGTTTCTGTCTATTTTTATCGATCAACCACTAAACACATGAAATGCCCTTTAGCTAAATGTTATAATGAATCAATAAAACTATCAATGAGAATTTTTATTAAGAAAATAAGAATTGAATTCTCCGATCGATATTATTAAAAAAAAAAATTAGTACAAGAGTTTCCTTGAACGAAAAAGAAAAGGAAAATGATTTCTTCTTTGGGAAAATATCATCAATATAATTACAATTACTTTTAATATGAATTTCTAGGGAAAACAAAATTGTGAAGTATTAAACCATACAAAACACTATATTAAAATTTGGTTACGGAACATGGTTTTTTTTCTTTGAAAAATACAATAATTGTTTTCTTTAAACTATTATTATTATTATTATCATCTTAGAAAAAATAGATTGTTTTCTTAATAGAAATGATTTCTAAGGAAATGCACTTTTTGATTAGAACAAGGGTCATTAGTTTCCTATACAAAATTCTGAATACAAGATAAACTTCTATATGTCTAAATCAGTCCTATTAAAACTTTTATTTCATTTCTTTAGTACTTTTCAAAATAAATACGAAAAACGATTTAGTTCATAATCAATCATTGAAAATTATTTTTATTTGAATTTAGAATTTATTTATCAGTCTTTTATATTTGAAATTTATCAAATATTGATTTCATTTATCATGATTTGTATGCTAAATTAGGAAACTTGATATTCTATCATTACAGTAAATTCGACAATACGAAAAATTCAGAAAATCGAAACAGTGTTGGCGTATGAATTAGAAAAATATGTTTTGTAGTTTATATAGTTGATCTTCTTTCTTCTGGCTAATTATCAGTAGTCAATCGTTGATCATCTAAGAGATATCGATATCATAAAACAAGTAAAGAAGAAAAATAAAAACACAATAGATTCGTTTTGTGTCTAAGATTAAAATATTCCTATCATAAATTGTTATTTATGTTATAATATCGATTTTTATTTGCTAGACAGGAAATAAGTCAGCATCTTTATTATTGTCAAAAATACGAGTAATGTCCCTAGTCGAACGTTTTTATTCATGCGCTTGCCAAGGCTTGAGCTGAAGATATGTCCATAGTGCATGACTTTCTTGCTCAAGACAAGCGCTTGAATGTTTTCATGAGTTACACAAAGATGCAATTATAAATTTTTATTAAAATTTGAGTTATTTTGAGCGTAAAATTGAAAAAACTCTTTAATAACAGAAGCGCGTAGATAAAAGTTCAAGCACATGAGCAAGAAGTTTAAGAACTTGAGCTCACTGAAAGGCCTCATCTCTTGCCTCAAGATGTGTCCATAGATCTTGACTTTCTTGATCAAGAAAGTCAAGAATTGCATGCGCTTGCAAAAGAAAGTTCGATTAGGGGTTTATGTAAACGTTGACCTGTCAATATATAGGCAGTATCTGTATTTTGTTAATCCTGCCATGTTGTGAAAGATTGAAGTTTCATCTGAATGGTGTCTATTTTAGTGGTTATTATGACTCAATAATCCTCGTCATAAGTTTTGTTTTATTTTATTTTATTTTGATTATTGAATAAAAATCTATAGAAACTCCAGCAAGTACAGATCTTCGATGTTATCCACTTCGTCTTGATCCTGGTGTGGAATTAATCTCAACAATTATTGCGTTAATGGAAGATGTTGCTATTCAATCGTTATTTATTTTAACTTGTGTTGGAACATTGTCACAATGCTCATTAAATTCATGTCAATTAACTAAGAAAGAATATGAAATTGTGTCTCTTAGTGGAACATTTGATAAAGAATCTCATAATATAATGGATTCATTTGCTGATCCTCAAACAGGAACATTAGTCGGAGGTCGAATTCGTTCTGTTACTGTTCATACACCATGCGAATTAATGTTAGCTGAACTACTTGAATGTATATTTTTTCGAGAGTTTGATTCACGAACTGGTGAAAAGGAATTAACGAAAAAGATTATTAACTTCTCTATTAAAGTTTGAGTCATAAAAATATTCTTCCTACAACGATGTAGCAATCAAATTATTTATAATAGGTTTCTTAAAAAAATTAATCTGTTAAAAAAGGCTTCAAAGACACTCCTTATGCAATCGTTTAATTTTCATGTGTTATTTGCTAGGTATGCCAGACATACATCAAATATTGTTGACATATAATCATCAATCAATAGGGATACCTTGATATTGTGTTACTTTCGTTTGTCTTTTATAGAGATAAAAAGAAAACGATACAAACGCACTGTAAAATACGATATATTTTTGCGTATAAAATTAATTTTTCTTTATATTATTTATATTAATGTTTGATGTTAAATATAGACTAATTAAGAAAAGGACGAAAATTATACAAGGTTAAATATATACCATATTTCCAAATAGTGTTATCTTCCCTATTAAGCATTCATTATCATCACTATCATTATTATTAGTATGATTGATTGATTCTTAAATATTTTACAAAATAAGTCGTTTTTTTTTTCAAATTCTTATCATGTCTAAAGAACGCCTGTATAGATTTATCTTTAAAATTATACAACAGACTACTAGTTCTTTTTTGATTGAAAAAGCTAAGTTCGATTGAATCTTTATAACAAAACATTGATTATTTATTTTCAAAATGGTGAAAAATAAAATCTCTTTATAATAGCAATTAACTAATATTTTCTAATTTCGAACGATAATAAAGAAGATGAATTTACATAGTTTATTGAAATTTGTTTCATGAATTATAAGATTAAGATTATTTTCTACAAATTTTGGATCAAATGAAAATTCGATGCATAAACAAACAAACTTCTTCGCTCTTCAAGATCTTACAGAATACTTTTTAATATTTTTATCATAATTTTATTTTATTCTATCAATATTATTTATCTTTGAATTTCTTAATACTCTCTTTTAAAGATGAATCGAAATAAAACAAAATTTTCATCGACTACTAACCAGAGTTCTCTTAACTCGAATCGGATCATTCCTATAGCTTCAGTAGATTTTGGATAGGAAATGCAATATTATGAAATGTTTAACTGTATTTGTAGAACTTGTTCAAAATAATAAGATCGAAACAAGCAAGAAAATAAAAAATAGCCAAAAAACAAACCAGAGAACAATTTTTTAATAGATTCTTATTTACAAGTAATTTATCGAATGACAATAGAATTTATTTTATAGAATTTATGAATGATTATATCTTTTCTTTTTTGCAAAATCTCTCAATAAAATAATAAATTATTCATATAGAAAAACAAATAAAAATCAACGACTGAATAATATTTCATACTGATAATAAATATATAAATTTTATAAATTTGATTTTTTTCTTCTATTGATAAATGTGAAAATAGCTTCTGCAAATTCTTCAGTTAACCAACGTTGTTCTAAAGTATCGATTTCTTTTTTACTAACGATTTTCAGCGTATCAATATTCCATCGCTGCATCAATGCTTTACTTGCTAACAAACTTCCTTTAGGTAATGATAAAATATGTTTGCAAATATTTTCTTTTTCATTTTCAAATAGATTATCATCGATAACTCTTGTAACTAAACCTCTTTGTTGAGCTTCTTCAGCTGTTAATTGTCGATCAAATAAAAGAATTTCCTTCGCATGAATTGAACCCATTAGATTCGGGAAAACAAATGAAGAACAACCTTCAGCTGATTGTGCTGTACGCGTAAATGGTAAAGAAAATGTTGCACAAGATGATGCATAAACTCCATCAAATAAGCCTAATGTTGATACTGATATGCCAATAGCTGGTCCATTGACAAAAGCAATTAAAATTTTTGGAAAATTTATTATACTATCAATAAATTTTTGTAAACGATTTTTCCCTTGTTTAATTATTGTTTCAATATCAGTTGTTGATGATGTCTAATAATAGTATAGAAAATAGAAAGTAGTATATTAAATAAAAGAATAATTAGCATACAAATGATTCAGCAGAATTAGTTAAATCAGTTCCAGCTGAATAAAATTTTCCTTTTCCAGTTATTGAAAGAAGAATTAATTCTTTGTCTTTTGCTGCTTCATCGAATATTTCTGTAATACGTTCATACATTTCATTTGTTATGGCATTATATTTATCCGTTCGATTGAATATTATTTCCCAATGTAGCGAACTCTTTTTTATTAATTCAATATGTTTGAACAATAATTTGCTTTTATCATTGATAGATAACATTAATTCTTTGTTTGCATTATTCATTTTTTTAAATTTTTTCAATAGAATTTTCTATTCAATAAACACTCGTTGATAGTTTCCTAGCTGAAGATAAAATATTGTTTGATAGTAAAACAAATAGAAAGAAAAGCATAACTTTTATTTTTTTAAAAGATTTAAAATAAAATTATCAAAACTGAAATAGGATTATTGATTTTCTTTCAGAAAAACAAAAGTAAAAGAAACTTCTATTAAGATTTCTTGATCACGACTATCATATCTATTCTAAATTTCGTTGACATAAACTATTGATACGAAATCTTTATCAATCATTTTGATTTTTTATATTCATATCTGAAATTAACTCGCAAATAAATGCAAACGATGATACATAGACACTGAACGGTTTATGACGAGAAACTTATGAAATTTATGCTTATCTCTTTAAAATAGATTATTAACAATGCAACTGAAGTTTTCATATAAAAAACAATAATCATAAAATATGTTTGAAATTTAAAGAAATTCAAAAAAGAAATAATAGAAGTTGACAAATTCCTAGCCTTCATTGATCTTATCTTATTTTGTATTATTTTTTTTCGTTCTGACAATTTTTTTCATTGGTTTTATAAAACAAACAAATGAGAAATGATGTAAAAAAATAGAAAGAAAGAATAAATATATGTTTATTTTAATGACATCTATCAAGAATTCTCAAACTAATAAAATACGTGTTCAACAGAGGATTTCTCAATAAATCTTATTGCATGATATTTTCTATGCTCGTATTCAGTAATAATACTTATCGACTTTGATCTTAGAATTTATAAATAACCTGTTGGTTATTTGTATTGTCTATGACGTTGTTTAACTAATAGTTATTTGTGGTACTATGCGGACAATCTATTTTCGCCATACCATACTCGTATATCATTGCTGTTCTCTATACTTGTTTACTTGAGACAATCGACATTTATTTTTCTATTACAAGGTTTCGAGTTTACCATAGAAAATACAAAGATCACTTCTGTGTTAATTTCAAAAAACTAATCAATATAAATCCATTTTACTTTTATATTAATTAGTTTTTTTCCTTTTGAAATCAGGACTTTTTCGAACACGTCGTATCGGCCCAACCCTGCACGTGTTTCAATCATCTAGAAATAAGATAGTATGTATCAGTGTAGAAAGGAATCATGCAGCCTCTACGTGATTGTATGGAGATAAAGAGGGCATCGTGAGGTCGACAGACAAATGCATATATATCTATGAATAGCTGGACATATGTATTGATAACACACATAAAATAGAATTTTTTCTCTTGTTTGTATATTATTTTCTTTTTCTATATATACATAGATCTATAAATTAAGGACTAATTGTGTTGATTGAAAATCTCTGAAATAATGTCATCTGAAGCATTTGTTACCTTAGCAACAACCGATGGCTATGCTCTTGGAGCTTTGGTTGTGGCACAATCATTGCGTAGAGTTGGAACACAACGAAGTTTAGTTGTTATGATATCAAACAAATTGTCCGACTTAATAAAGTTTGTTTGTTTTTTTTGAAAAATTAAAAAACAATAAATAATTTTTTTTGTTAAATGAATTTTAGACAAACATTGGAAACAAGTTTTGATGAAGTTGTTGTTGTTGAAGAATTAAATTCATATGATAATGCAAATTTAACTTTATTGTCTCGGCCTGAACTTGGTGTTACATTTACCAAAATCAACTGTTGGCTTTTAGAAAAATATTCCAAATGTGTTTTTCTTGATGCTGACGTTCTTGTTTTACGTGATATTGATGATTTATTTGAACGAGAAGAATTTTCAGCTGCACCTGATGCTGGTTGGCCTGATTGTTTTAATTCTGGTGTTTTTGTTTATCGACCATCAAAAGAAACATTTAGAAAATTGGTTCAATTTGCAAGTCAACAAGATGCCTCATTCGATGGTTCGATTTTTATTTATATTTCATTCTTTTCTTCTTTATTTAAAAATCTCTTATCTAAGGTGGTGATCAAGGACTTTTAAATAATTTCTTCTCAAATTGGCGTACATCTGATATATCTTGTCATTTACCATTTATTTATAATGTAACATCGAATACATTTTATTCATATGTTCCAGCTGTTAAACGGTAAATTCTATTTTCTTTTTGTCTATTTTATTTGATTCATGCTTTCAATAAATAAAAATATCAAATAGATTTCGTAATGATATCCGTCTGGTTCATTTTGCTGGTGCATTAAAACCCTGGCAATTAACATATAATCCACAAAATGGAAAATTATCAGGTAATTTAGAAGGACAACATGATATTCAGAAAGAATTTCTTCTTCATTGGTGGAAAATAATGTACGAACGAGTTTGGCCACAATTATCGAAAAATAATCAGGTTGGTTGATTGGTTTTTATGTTTTATTTGTTTGATTGATTGATTTGTGCATGCTGTGTTTACCTTATATATTCAGCAATTTCAACAAAACAAATCAGGTGTTGGAATCGAGGTAATGCATGTTTTCTTTTTCTTTTTAAATTAATATTTTACTATTTAAAAAATCAAATAAATTAGTTAACGAAATAAGTTTAGTCTAATATTTCAGTTATGAATACATTTTCTTCAATGATTTTTTATTCAAATATAAATAACATGAAAGAAAAAAGTATATTAATTGAAAATCGAAGATTATCTTTTCCATCAATAATTGATGATTTATTTAATGATATATCAATACGAGAAAATCTTAAAAGAAAATTTTCTACAGATAAAATTCTTCCACGATCAGGAATATTTCATATAAAACAAGGACATACTAAAACTTTTTATCAATATCAATCACGAAATAGTCATTATGATTTATTTAATTATAATGATCAACAACAATGTTTAACATCAGAAAATATTCTTTCATTATTTTCAAAAGGAAAAAAAAGAGAAAATTTTACGGTTCGAATAAACACTAGCTTTGTGTGCTTATTTATTGTTTTCCTTATATTTATAGTTAACATATTGTTTTTGTTATTATTAAGTTTGTCATATTAGTTTTTGCATGCCTTTTATATGCGTGAAAGAACAGGAAAAAGATAAATCATTTGGTTAACACGTATCCAATCAGAAGTTCTTAGGTTCGAATCCAATCGATGGATGTATTTCAACTTAGGATGTTGATTCGTCAATGTTCTAGTGAAATACAAACACAGTGTAAATTGGGGCTCCTCTCTCATGGAGTAAATTCCTCACTGTGACATCGTACAGCATGAGCTAATGTTCCCGAATAATTACATTTGGTGCGAACTACGACCCGTATATTCTATAGCTCGGTGTAGATTCATCTGCATTTGTAGACAAACCATACGGATGACAATTTTTTACTTTTATTTTTACTATTTAGGGTACATTAACACAAAGTACATTTGGTTTTGGTGCCGGATCCTTATTTAATTATGGTTCATCAACAAATGAGCAAGGTGTTCAAAGTGGTTCTGTTGCTCATCGTCGAGAATGGGAAGCTGGCGTTGTTGATTATCAAGGACGAGATTCTTTTACTAATATTCAAGAACAATTAGAAAAAAATATTGCTCATCAGCAACCGCAACAATATCATCCATCACAACAAAATACTCAGTTTGTTTTTTATTTTAGCTTTTCTTTTTTTTCATTTTCTTTTTTATTTAAAAAAAACAAATAGAGCAACACTCGGCTTTGATACTTCTACAGTTGATGTCAATCAACAAGCATCTACTCCAGAAGGTTTCCTATTGAAACGCTTTATTAAAAAGAAACATTATTTTTCGTTTTTTATTTGTCTAGGTCAATCAGCATCATCTGGTAAAACTGAATAAGGTGAGAAAATCTATTTACTTAGATGTAATAATGAATGGTTGTTTCTTGATAATCTTAGAAAGTGGAGAAACTAGCAAAGCTTCAAATCAATAAAACAAATAACTTCTATTGAGAAGTCAACAAACAAGAAATGAACCGCAGTATTTGTCCGGTTGTTTTCTTAGTCGTTTTTTGTTTTTATTATAACCCCGCGTGCAGTGTGATGCCTTTTTTCTCTCGATATGACCTTGTTCATCCGAAGTTGAGTCGATTTTGTTTTATTCATAACTTTGATTAGTTGCTTCATTTATGATTAGTCCTAGATATTTGTAGTCAATAGCAATATCATGCATTGCTGATTGCACACGTCAATAAAGAGTTTAAATTATTCAATTATATTCGAAAATATTAGAAAGAAAGTCTTTTTTTCTTTTCTCATCCATAAACTTATCATTAAATCAAATGAATAATATAAAAGAATTGATGCAGAATTTCTCAACAGAATCTATTGTTCACTTTTCAATTACTTAATGAAATTATATAGCATATTTTTTTCTATGGATTACGATCTAAAACAAGTATTGAAATGAGAAATTTGAATTTATCTTCTGTTGTCATAAACGTGACAGACATCTTAATCGATAGTTCATCAAAAGAGATGACAGACATCTTATCAACGAGACATTCAAGACGTGATAGATATCCTAAATAATATATTTTCTTCATTGCAGACGATGACAGATGTTATTGATATGCGATTACGTATAAATGATTTATCGATAAGTACTTTCTTCTAACCTAACATGAACTACCAATTTCTTATGGTTATAATTCTAGAAAATATTAAATACAACTATAATTGTCAAAAAACTGTCTCTTACAACTGGTTTGCTTTTATTCGTTCATAAATTCACATTAATCGTAGAAGAGAAAAAAACTTCTTTTAATTATTCATAAATGCAAAATAAATATTTTTCGTGAAAACTGAAATTTCAGTCATTTATTTTTGTTGAGATTTCTTCGAGTAATTATAATTTTGAAGTAAAAACTACATTGAAATTTCTTATATTGACATGCGATTAACAAAAGAAAAGAAATTTTACAATATACTATCGATAAAATAATGTTTAATTTGTTGAGATCAATTTTGTTCGATTAGAATTTCACAATATTTTCCAGTATAAAAATTTGTACAAACACAATGATTTTCTATTGATAAACAAGTTCCATTATTTTGACAGACATTATTCATTTGATCACAAAGTATTGTTCTTAACTCACATTTAATACCAGCAAACCCTTTTTCACATTGACATTGTCGTGTCATAGGATTACATTTTCCCCCATGTTGACATTCATGTAAAAGACAATAGAGTTCACCTGTAACATTAACACAACTTTCAGCTAAGCAAACTTGTTTTGGATATTGACATTTTTCATTTCCACACTTAACTATTTCATTACAAAATATTCCTGAAAAACCTTCTTGACATCGACATATACCATCAGCAGTTGTTGGTGATTGAAGACATGTTCCATTATTCATACAAGGATTTGATGAACAAAATGATTTATTTAAATTTTCCGAACAATTTACACCTGAATATCCAAATGTACATAAACATTTATATGATTGACTTGACATTTCATGCATACATATTCCATTATTTTCTAAATTAAAATTGTCTTTTATATTAAGATAAATAAGATGTTTATTTCTTAAAACTGACCACAAGGATTTGGTGCACAAGAATGAAGTGGTATGTCACAATACGGTCCTGTAACATCTTTTGGGCATAAGCATCTGCCATATTTATTATCAATTAGAGCACATTTTCCTTGGTTTTTATTACAACGTTTTTTACACGCTGTTGGTGTTATATACTCACAATAAGGTCCAGCATAATCGTTTGAACATAAGCAAAATCCATCGCCTGTATGATTTAATACAATACAAGTTGATCCGTTTCGACAAGGATTATTTGAGCAGAATGTTGTTTGAACTTGTTCACACAGAGAACCTGAATAACCTGGTTGGCAGCGACATTGACCATCAACGCCAGACAATGGAACACATGTACCTAGAAATTAAATTTTCTTTTTTTGATTTATTTATTTATTTTTTTCACGTATTGAAAGAAAAACAAACCATTATTTCTACATGGATTTTGATGACAAAAAGAAACATGTTTTTCACATAATTCTCCTACATATCCAGGTTGACATAAACAAACTCCAGCTGATGATTCAATTAAAATGCATGTACCATTATTTTTACATGGAGAATGACTACAAAATGTTTCATTTCGAAAATCATGTTCACAAACTGGACCAGTAAACATCGACGGACATGAACATCTATATCCATCATAAGATACTTGAAGAAATGAAATAAAAATAACAAACTTATATAAAAAAAAGAAGCTAAACGAATTCCTACTATTATAACAAGTTCCACCATTTAAACAAGAACATTCACCAACATTTTCTTGACAATATTTTCCAGAATGTTGTGGAGGACAAAGACATATAAAACTACTATTTGTTGGAGAATCTCTTGGAGATATTGGTGAACATAAACCTTGATTATAACATGGATTACTGTCACATGGTTGTTGTGAATAATTTAATTTTTCACATAATTGACCATAAACATACTTTTTTTTTAATTCTAATTATTAGAAAATTCAATTATAAAAGTTTTTGAAAACTTACCGAAATACAATGACAATTAAAATTTATTTTTGAAATAATTTCACATGTTCCAGCTCGACATGGATTTGGTTCACATGGATTTGTCCAGTTTTGAAGATGAAAATCTGCATAGGAATCTTTTTTTAGTCTATATTTTACTTAGTTTTAATGATATGTTTTCAATACTTACTTAAAACTAAATCAGATCCAACTATTCGTTGAATAGACAAAATAAATATTAAATAACATAATAAATTCATTGAAAATTTTCTGTACCTAAATATTCGTATATTCTTTTTTACTTTCTATTTCAATAATATAATAAAAAAATAAAATAATTTCTTACTTCAACTTAATTCTTTTATAAATGCAATATTATGACCATACGTTGTTCTGTTATCAACTTCTAAGTAAAAAAGTAGGTAAGATTATATTGTCGCGACGAGCATATATTTATAAGAGCAATGTCTACCGGCTTGAGCACCATTGTTCTGTCTATATGTGACCTTTTTTTTCCTCATAATCTTCAATTAAAATCAAGACGACAAAGCAAACTAACTGAAAGAAAAACAA
This sequence comes from Rotaria socialis, assembly GCA_905331475.1. Classification (NCBI taxonomy): domain Eukaryota; kingdom Metazoa; phylum Rotifera; class Eurotatoria; order Philodinida; family Philodinidae; genus Rotaria; species Rotaria socialis. Next base: position 78,386 of record CAJNYU010002678.1, on the reverse strand, counting down.
TCAATGGAAGCTAATTTAATCTTCATCCAAAGTTGATCCAAATTTTCATGACATGATACTAATACCTTAACACACATTTATTTTACTAACGGTTTGTTCTTTCTAACGTTGAAATTTATTAAGTTATTCTATGACTAAGCAATGACACATATTCCCAAGTATTTCAAAATCAGTTTGTGAATTGACTTCATATATGTCGAACTTGAAACTTGAATTCAACTGAAATTTCGACTGTCAAGTTTCAAGTTTCAATTTCTCGAAATGCGGTTTTGGATACGCAATATCTCAAGAAGGATTCATTCAATCCACTTGAAATTTTCTGCCGAATTACATGTCACTAAGGTCCATACCCTGAATCAATTTCAGCTTCAAAAATTGAACTCTTGGCATTCTATACATCGCACCAATGTAGGGAAAATTCACTCTTTTGCTAACATTTGTCCGTTCAGATCTCCTCACTGGATAATACCATAAGTCTGAAATTTATTCCTGAAACACCTCTTGGCGAGACATCCCAGGTCGATCAACCTGAGCCGTAAACGGCCGTATACCTATCATTCACGGTGAAAAACGGCGACCGTATTTTGTAGTCGTTTACTGTTGCCGTAAACGAAGTTATACGATGAAATACGATCGTCGTAAACGAGGACCGTGAAAAATCTCCGTAAACGGTCATCGT